>MU151256.1:23682-41326 GCA_015584085.1 Macrolepiota fuliginosa MF-IS2
TCAGTTTCTCTGTCGTTTGACCAACCCAAGGCATCGGCTCGGTGACCTGATGAGGTAAATCAGCGGCACCCTATCAAGCATCAATATAGCCGTGTACCTTCGTTGTCATAGGTCATACGAGAGATCCTGCGCAATGCGTCAGCACACTGAAAGTTGATCCGTTTGCAGAGGTCGTCATTTTCCACGAAGAACCTTGGCGTTGACCTTGCCTCGTCGCTCAGGAAGTCGAAGAACGATGCGTGATAAAACGAGAGTTTCCCAGGGACTCCGTTGTCGGAAGTTGTGAGATTGAGAACTGAGTGAAGGTTAACGACGGCTGCGTAGAATTCTGCTAAAGAGAATTCTAGGATTATACAGAGACAACGGGCCTCGGGGACTAGATAGGCAGTCAACGCGGAGAGAAACAGCAGTGTGTTGGGCAGAGTCCCTTCCGGAACCTGCTGCAGGATGAGGGTATAGAATCGGTCCAAATTCGCCAGTGGGTTATCACTGGTATTTGTGCTGCCCAATTCCAGGAGTGAACGCAACCTCGCTGTAGGCTCGGATGCGCCAGAGTTCCCTATATATCTGATGGCACTGGCCGTATAGACGAATAAACCCGCCGATTGATCAACGAGTTGTCGGATTTCTTCTTCAGATGGCCAGATATAAGCAGAAGGAAAATCGTACTCGGCCCGAATCATCCTGAAACCATCCCGAAGGTATGCTTCGATGTCTCCATCTGCATCGCGAGATACAGGAAGGTTGAGCCTCAAACAGACGTCAGCGGCTTGTTTTGACGAGAAAGCTGCTTTAATATGGGGCTCTGGGCGACTAAAGAATGCCCATATGAACGGCGTGCTTTGTTCGTGAACGGAAGTAATGATGATTTGAATAATGGTACGCTGGGCATCCTTGCCATCGCACTCATCAAGGCCGTCGATGATGATGACAGCGTCCTCGCCAACCCCAATTCCCATGCCCTTCAAATCTGCAAGCGGCCGCACAAGTAGGTCACGAAATTGTGCCTCGATCGACTTCTCGAGTACAAGGGGGTCACGCAGAACAATGGCATCAACATGGTCACGATAGGGAGGATATTTGGTGGCGAGTTGGTAGACGATTGTCGGCACGAATTTTTTCGGGTCATTCCATTCGTTGGTCCTGGAGAAGAAAAATGTTGCACCAAGCCTACCTCCGGTACTTTGTGCGCAGCTCTGCGCAACTGCAGATTTTCCAACACCGGCAGGACCCTCTAACCAAAGGATGCGAGCCTGACGTGCCTTCCAATCACCCAGTCCCCACCCAGTGATGTTGCGAATATATTCCTCACGGGTGCCTTCAAAGCATGCAGGTTTGTTGTTTTCGGAAGAATCGTGCAGTGCTTGTGGGATGGAGGCTGCCAATAGCCTGTCGATCCCTCGGTATTGTCCTGTGTAATTAGACCTTTAGCATGAGGTTTCTCCAGACTATTATAACGATAATCACTCACTCTCTCCGTGTGTTTCATTATGAACATTGACAGTGGTGGCACCATCAACAAAGGTACCGTTTGTTGTCTTGACATTGCTACTCTTTTCAAAGAAAGGCATTGGTACCCAAGCAGATGGATTTGACAAGGGGGAAGGAGACGTCGGGGGAGTGAGTGTGAAGAACAGAGAACACGGGGTCTGTGCGTCCAAGTATAGCAGCGCGCTTCGCTTTGTCCCACTGCACGGTAGGGACTCGTATGGATACCTTTGGATGTTCCCACGGATTTTGAAATCCCGAGCCCATTTCTTCAAGTTATGAGATAAAATTGTTGTAGCATGTACTTGTTGATTATAGGAATCTACAGTAGGAAATCTGGAATAAAACAAGCTATTGGAATGAGCTAGGGGCAACAGATCGTGTTTATCCGCGGATAAGCCCATTTTAGCCATCCGTTGCATATCCGTGGTCATTTTGGGTCAGAGAATCCCTCTAGCTGAACAAAACACACATCATCATATATACCTTTGGTTCTAATCTAATGATTTACCAAGTCAATTTGTGTCACAGCAAAAACCTGATGATCTGTTGAACTTCCATTTTGACGAATCACAGATCCGTGACATATCCATGCGTGACCCTACTGCACAGCCAACAAGTGCTAGTACTTAGAGTGCGTCGCTCATGGCGGAATCTCAATTCTGGATAAATTTAGATGAAATCACATGGTCTGTCCTGACTTCCCCGTCTCTGTAACCGTAATAGCCGACGTGCTTTTCACAGGTATACGAGAAGCGACAACTGGATTGGTCACCTATACCACATTCCGGTCATACGCCCAAGTCTCCCTATACTACGAAAGCACTGCTGCCACAAAGGCTATTGACGGCGCCGGCGTCAATGACATAACCACAGCTCCATTTCCCTGTGTCAGAACCCCCACCCCCAGGCTACTGTGCTTGTGATCTGAGACCAGGTCGCGATGCTCGGAATCTGAGCCTGAATGGGATCTGACAGGGACATGTGAATGGCGGATGAGTTGATGAAGTAGGTGGACAGCGGACAGTAGCACTGTTCTGTTGTGAGTGAGAAAGGATGAGAGAGCTCAGGGAGACTGAGACCTCGCGGAGGGTGACCTGGCTTTGTGAGAATAAATCAGGGACCAGTCTAGGGACCAACATGGGCCCTGGACGTAATTTGAGTCAACACGATTGGACCCACTCCAGAATATCCCTATATATCTTGGAATCGGAATCTCGCTCAGTTCGAATCAGAACATTGCCCATTCGGGACTGTTCAAGACCCCCGTTTTTATCCAGCCTTGGACAGATTCTCCAAACTGGATTTTCGATTCTGGCACGCTTCAGAGCTTCGGTCTAACGTTCATCGTGCATTTCCCATGTCACCTCGCGCCTCGAGTGACACTTCCATAACTTTCCGAAGTCACAAAAGGCACCGGGTCGGCCCTGAATAGCTTGGATAGTATTTCGGGAGGAAGGGCCCGTAGCGATATACAAACCTCTACCAAATGACTGAGAAGTGTCTTGGTCGGAACCCGACATGGTCATGTAGTAAACGACAAGGAACTGGACATCTGCAGGAAGATATACATAATAACTAGCGCACGCTTTGACCCATTTCGACGCATCGTGGTTCATGTTTGGAGGCCAAACCTAGCTACAACAGCATTTACTGCTCAGTCTACAACTCGAATTCTGGGCAAGGCTAGGGATGCGTTTCCATTGGCTATCTACATACAAATGCCAAGCCACATACGCTATTTTGACGGGCGACATTGTTATCGCGCGGATTATTCTTCACGCTACGTTTTCCCGAAGGCTCGGAGGTCCTCATGAGCATTGACCGCGGTCTCATCAATCCTCACCAGTCGTTCTTTAATAACTTCCCCAGGCCCAAACCAATAACTTGTTGATCCATGCATGCAGCGATCGTCTGCGAAGGCCTTGTACCTACACCTTTCGGCCGGACCTTAACCAAGCTCTGTGCCAAGATAGTTTGTGCCAAGCCTGGGCGCTACCTGGTGGAGCTTGGAAGGCCCCTTGTTTTTTCAAAGAAATCGGTGAACCATGGCCGACAGCCTTTTTCTTTCTTCTCTATGTATAATGATGTAGTAGTACTGACAAAATCCCGTTTTAGTGTTGGCGAAGCCAACTTTCTGTGGCGTGTACATGGTCCTTGTCGGTGCCACTGCACGCAGTAACCGTAATATCTCAACACCACTATCTGAGAGTATATCGCGCGTTGTTGCGGCGCAGAAGGCCAACTCCTCGCTGTTCATTGGTGATGTCACCGAAAGTACATCTTATCTTATTGCCCCCTGGCTGCACAGTGTTTCTGACAGAGGGGTTGGTATAGTCATTGCTTGGCTTGTTAACCAAGGCTGGTATCGTCCAACCAGCTCGACCAATCCAATCAGGAGGTGTCGGGTATCCCGACTAACCCTCTGTATGGGAAGGTTGGAAACCAATGGGCTCGGAGCATGTCACTGGAGTCATTAACGTACGAACGTCCAAGCTACATAGGGAGGCTGCTTCTTGTGAGTCATTCCCCTCGTAACTTTACTTCCAGGGAATTCATTCAGCGGATCTCCGACACCTAGACTGCTACATAGTAAGAAAGCGCGCAGTCACATCTCCTTTCTTTCAGCATAACCTAAGTTCATACATACACCATAGAACTGTATCGGGGGCTGACCCCATGAAGCATAATCTCGGAAGGTACACCCCCGCTCTTCTAGGGACTAACCTCCTGTGAGTTCCCCATAAGGTTCCACTGACCACCCCCTCACCATGATCCGTCGTTTGCATAGTAGTGTCATCTCTATCAAACCGCCTACCAGTGGTATACAGCGGAGCCTCATAATCCGCACGCTGAGCCGTTCACAAGATATATATAGATTTTGTATAGTGCGGTTTTACGCAGTAAGTATCTAAATTCAAACATTTCATGATCTCCTCGTTGATCGAACCACTACTTGTCATGATTTCGGTTTCTTAAAATAGATCCGATCCGGGTAATATCTTGGTCTTGGCACTTTTGACCACACGACTCTCAGGTGCTCAAGACTGCTTAAGGTCGTAGGGGTGCCGGGGGATGCGGGGCAAGGGTGTAGGGTGTTGGCTCTATTGTTGGACTTGTACTGGCAGGTGGACACTTGGATGCGGCCCATAATCAGGTGTGTACGGTGTTCGTCGTTTGATGGGTATTGCAGTACTGATGGTTTTGGATCGTGACTTGCTTAGTTTTGCGGTCACATCGAGGAATTGACATTTCTTCTATTTTTCTTAGTGTTGATGGATTTGTGATGTGTAGGAAGGGTTTGTGATTTTGTACTAAGTTTATAAGAATAGAATTGCTAAGAGTGTCGTGTACACGATGTGGATAGCCCAGCGGCTGTTTTTTTTTATTTTTACAGTGCGTAGCAATATACGAGGTCGAGACTCTCTTCCCGAGCTAAACACGAGGACTTTCTCGTGCAGGCGAGGTTGGATTCGAAGTGCAGATCCGGAGGATGCCATTACCCAAGTGGACTAACATTACGATTCCGTAATATGAGTAATCCCTGCAGTGACCTCGCTTCTGACATGTGGCGTAGTTATAACGTCCCGCATTCCAACCCTCTCGTAAAACCTCACTTTAGAAAAATTAATTTAGGGACTAGGGACAACGTGGTTGACCATTGCTGTACAACCTGGATCCTACCTCGGCTTTGGATACTCCTCTACTCGGGCGATTTACGAGAATGCTATCAACTAACCTATCACTAGTGCACCCGCACACGCATTCTGGCGTAAAGTGTCCGTGGTTAGAGGAGTTTCTGATCGTCGAGGCGTGTGCTCCTCGGGATTGTGAGAGTGCTACATCGTGCATGAATTGCGGTGTGGATGTGCTGAAGATATCAGTCATGAATGAGTGGTTCTCTTGCGTGTTTTAATGAACCTGGCTTGTGGGCTTCCGTAAAGAGGGTGGGCACTCTTCTGGGTGAATCGAACGAGCCGGGACGATTACTGTACTTATCTCGCAACTATCGCATAAGATTGTACATCATGCCGTTATCTATTTATTTGTTAATCAAAGTTTGTTGCCGCCGGCGGTACGCGACAATCAGGACTAACACGATGGTGTATATGTTCAGGTTGAGCATGGGTGAAGATCATGTCGTCTGTTGAGGTCAATCGGCGGATGCCCAGCTGTATCCAAGCGCTGATTGCGCCAGGATTGGGGTATGTAACGCGATTGATCTATGAAACGAAGTAGGGAGGGCATCTCCTTTTTCACAAATCTGCCAGACAAGCTCAAAGGAGATATGATGGCTTTGAGTTGAACTGAAAAACTTTAAGGGGTTGGCATCGCCGTCATGATCATATGGGACGCGGTACCATCTCCTGATGAGATAAAGCTGAAGAAGAGGAATGTAGCACCAACAATGATCGGTGTTCTGTTGGCGGGCGCAGAGGAGTGTAGATGGGTAGGAGAATTTAAGCTCAAGTGGAGCTGTGTATATAAGTATCGATAGCTGACGCCCGGGTGAGATGGGAGGCGAGTTGGGTAGATCGAGAGATCACGGAGAAGGTGCATCTGGGCGAATGAAAAGGGCTTGGCATCAACCGGACCGAGACGGCGGAGTTGAATATTGAATATTTATAGATGACGACAGACTCCATCTCAACTGCCCACACCCGATGACTGCTCGTCCATCCACCGACGTTTTCCGCCCATGTCTCCCCCTCGATCCCTTTGCACCACTCGACCTCGGCCCGTGGCGGCCCTCAATTAGCCCCCATGCCGACGCGCCAAACGCCGTCCTCATACTCGGAGATCCCGCACACACAGATCTCCACCCCCTTCTCTACAGCCAGTCCCTCGCACATTCTATCGTCGTCCTTGCAACACATACACCCCCCCACATCCCCCAGACACCCTCTTCCGCCGTTCGCATCCTCCGACTGTCGGCTCCACTTGCCCAGGATTTGAGTGCCCTTCGCCTCGTGAGTCTCATCGAACGTGCGGACCGCGTTGTTCGCCGTTTTCGGGCCAGCGGTGCCGAACAGTCCCGCAAGCTTGTCCAACTGGCCGAGGATGATCTAACTGGGGAATTTGTAGTTGAGGAGCCGTACTCACCATCGTATACTCCTTCGCCCGAGCACAGGCAGCAATACATCACCAGTGAAGAGGTCCCACGGTATCCATCGCCGGTGCCTTCAGAGACTTCCTCTGTCTCCTCGTTTTCCTCGACGCTTTCACATTCGTCGTCGTCAATGTTCTCAGCAGTCTCATCGGCTTACCCAAGTCATCGCCGCCGTTCGCGCGCCCCACCCTCATCTGGCCCTCCCGCTGACCGTGCGTTTGATGCCATCATCAATTTTCTCCCTGCCGCGGTCCCAGACAAGGTCCTCCTCAAGCACGCTATCCTCGTGTCCACCCTCACGGCGTCATTCTTCGCCGCTCCCCCCATGCCTTCCCCTCCCTCTTCCTATTCCAAGCCGAAAAACCTAAAGCATCGCTCTTCCATCTTCTCCAATTTCGCTTTCTCATCCTCTGATGCGCATTTCACGGGTTCCGTCACAGAAGGGTCCCCTACAATCAAGAAGAATCCACGCCGCTTCTCCGCCCTTCTCCGCCGCCAGCAGGATGGTAACGGTCATGTTACCAGCGAACTTGTGCAATCTGCTCCATGTAGTCGTGATTCACTTTCCCTCAAGCCCAGCGCTGGTCACCTCAAGGGGAAATCTAAATCACACCAGCCACAGGCACCGGAAAATCAACGCAAGGCACACCTGATTCATATTCTGCCAGCGCACGTGTACAGTTCCTCTTTGCTCACGGGCGCTAGTGGTTCGAATGGAAAGTCGAAGAAGCATCAGCATCGGAAACCGAAACCAAAACTTGTTCAGAGTATTGAGCAGTTTTTACTGGCATTTGGTTATCCTCTACAGTCGATGTCGTTATTGCCGTCCGCGCCTGCTTCTGCCCCTGCAAGTAGAAGAATCAGCACTGACAGTGCGATTTCGACATTCATGTCCGCTTCGGTATCTGGGGATGTCGTGGGACAGGAGAAGCCCATCCCGTTCTTGTTACCCGCCAGCGTGTTTGGAAGTGTTCCTCAGGGAGGGAAGCTATCCATTGGCGAGATATTACTCATGGGCGGTCTGGATAACAACGAAAAGAAAGAGAAGACAGAAGGAGTGAATGGGGTGGATACGGGCATGGGAATGGGTGACATGGGTGTGGGAGGAGAAGGAAGGGTGTGGATTGCGAGTCCTGAGGATGTTGCCTGGGACGACCTGACAAGCTTGAGCATAAGTGTGTTATCTATCTATCCGTTCTTAGGCAATAAGTTTATGACGCTTTTTTATTAGATCCTACACGTGATGGTATTCAGGAAACGGGTTCTTCATCCACGCGGTATATACAGATGCCGGCTCCTACTGTTGCACCTCTGACTACAGGAAATGGCTGGCGTTCGTCTTCGTCTCCATTACCCTCTCCACTCGCTTCCGCGGCTCAAGCCCGAACCGTCCCGCATGCCCAATCGCAACCTCAATTACAGTTGTTCTCCCCGCCTCCCGCTGCATCACGAAACTCAACCTTAAACTTCGCACCAATGCCCATAATTTCTTCCGCACCCTCCTCCAAAGCACCTGTACCTTCGAACCCCGGAAAGCCAAGTAAACGATCCTCTTACGCTGCTACGGAGTCTAATAGAGACCACGACAAATCCAAAGAGAAACAAGAACAGCAACAATTACCTACACCTCCGGAAAGTTCGTCGGGTTTGGAAGATGAAGTGGATTCTACGTTTCCTGTTACGCCTTCTACGTCTGCTCATGGAAGTTCTGTGTCGGGTTGTGCTACTTCGATGACAAGCACGCTTGGTCCGGGTATGATTGATTTGGATGGAAGTGTGAGCGACCACCATAACCATCATCATCATCACCATGGTGTGAAGGGTGTGGGTGCTCCGAAGTCTGGCAAGTTGACGAAGGAGAAGGGGGCGAAGAGGAAGTTTGGGTTTGGGAGGGCGTTGATGAGGTTGGTTGGTGTGGGTGCTGCGCGGGCGAATTGAGGCGAAGGAAGGCGTAGCAAAAAATGAAATGTCGGTGTGCGTTCATCCGACTGGCTGATAACCCCCCTCATTTGACTTTGCAGCTTTGGGTCAACACCACACACGATATAGACTCTTCTTCATGGACCAAATCTCTTTTTTGTGTTCTATTTACGACCACGGTTTTATGGCCTCTGCTCACGTCTTGTGAACTTTTCTTGGCTCGTGTCCTCTTTCCTATTTCTCTCATGATCTAATCCCTGTTTGTCTGGTTGGTTGACGAACTAAATATTCCAATATCTTTTCCTCAATTCTCGAACTTATTACTATTTCGTTCTGCAATCATTGTTCTATTACCGCTGTTATTTGGCTCCTATTCTCCTTGGGTTTTCGGTCTTGACTACTAGTGACTTTTGGCTTCTTTCTACTCTGACTCTTGGCAAAGCTGTATTTTATCAACAAGTACATCTAGCATTTCTCTATCGACATTTTCTTTCGCGCTAATTTCTTGGGGTTTACTATTGTTAGGGTTTGTGGTATATATGTTTCTATATGGCATTATGGTTTGGTTTGGTACTTTTTATTTCGTTCCTTGTATCTTGTTCATGACAATGAAAATGAAGCGATATGTTATGTGTCAAGTTTTTCTTTACGGTTCGATCTCTCCTTACTTTCCACACCTACACGAGTCGGATAATACCACTATATCCAAGGATATTTCTCCTCGCTAATATTTTCCCTGCTACGGCTACATGTATGCCGAAGGTTTCCGATCCGGTTTTATTTGTTGTGATCCGTTGACAAAAGCAAATCCCGAACCACATGCACCCCGACCTCCAGGATCATAGTGAGCGTTTATACAATTGCTGTGTCGGCCATTCTATTTAAACCTCGAACATCGTAATTCGCAACCGTGTGTGATATCATGCTTCTATGCAATGTGGGGCAGTACACCGGTGGTGGTCGGCCACTATGTATTCCGCTCCAAGATTATGTCGATCTAATTACCGATCAGTACATTGCGATTCATCCAACCAATGGCACCCCGACGAGTTCTAAATCGCAAAGGTTCAGTGCCTGCCTTGCCGCTCCATCCGGCACTAGAACCAGCTAGGCCCTGGAAAATTTTCACCGGAACAGAATACTGATGTTACCACCTTGATGCACGACGACACCAACATCAATCAACACACTTGCGCTCGCTTCGCTATTCGCACTAAGAGGCTGCGGAAGGCTAATTCTAACTACTACTTCTCGGGGTGGCTACCGTGTAACCCAGTTGCTCACACAGGCCCCCAGACCGCTATTTTATATCGGACTTCCCCAACCCCTCTTTTCCCCGTTTCTTCACCAGTCCGCAAGGCTTGGCCCTACCTCCTTGTTGTTATCATGCCTTCTGGTCATTCCCTTGTCATCACCTTTGACGTGCTCATTCTGGTGGCTGTAATCTTGTTCTCCTGGACATTGGTTGTAGCTGCTTTCTCCAAGAACGTCCATCGGAGTGTTGAGTGGTACAACCTGATGATATTGTAGTTGGTTTATTCTTTGAGCTATATGCTATTAATCGGTCGACAGGAAGGGCCTGTCAAGCCACCGTTTGGGTTATGTCTCCTCCAAACGTTGTTAGTCTATGCAGTGCCTCCATTGTGAGTGGACCACCCTCACCCTACTAGTACTATCAAATACTCATTCCATTGTGCTTCTAGAGCCGCTGTTGGCACCCTTTGCTATTATATTGAGGCAAATTCTCTCGCTTCCCGGATGGTAAAAGTATGCTCACTATGCTACCCTCATCGCAGTTCTACCTCGTAATATCTAGTCTGAGATGTGGTAATCCAAGACAGTCTAGTTTCTCGAGGACATTATGGGTAAAATTCACCAACAACTGATCCCCCATACCTTTGAATGATTTTGTGGTTTTCTCAAGCTCATTATCGCTCCGTGGTTGACGTTCTTGATGATCATCCTCGGAGTGCTCGTGGTGCGCCCAGCCATTGTTGTCTGGACAGTCCACGCTCACAAGGTTAGGTTATTTTCCCGGGAAACTGTCTTCACCTCGTGGACTTGGCCGCAAGTAACTTCTACTGCCATCTCGAAAACGTCATTCCGTGGGTGGCATTAACGAGGACTGTTCCGGGATGTTTTACTGAATTGCACCTATAGTGAGCAAGTAACAGCGGCTGTAGTTATAGGTGCCATGGCTGTCTTGATTCCCCTGGAAGGTATGTGGTTGCCTCCATTTCCACTTTGAACCCTTTATTTAACTTTTCTCATCCAGTCTGGACAGGTCTTTTGTTGTACCGAAACTGGGATATTTTCGGAAACCTCAGCCGAAGAGACTGTCGATTAGTCCTTACAGTATATCTCCGGCTAATAATATGTACTCTAGCTGCTGTGGCAACACTCATGTATGTGGTGATGTATTAGCTGTGAGGTAATCAGCGAGTTGACACCTATTTTCCAGATCCTGTTTGTTGGTATTCGGCGTCCCCCAGACATCTGGCGCAAACACACTTTTATATGCCACTCGTAGGCTTCCCATTTCGAATTTCGGGTGGTCGGGCCAAGGACACTGATATATTATTATTAGTACCCGTCTGCATTGCCATTGCTTTTGGTACGCAAAAGGTACGCTTCACTTCGGTATAGCTCTAATGAATCTGATGGTTGTTTACAGGACCTTCTTCAAGCGTGGTTGTTTTGGCGATCTCCTCAACCACATAGTTCGATGGTTTTCAACCACGGCACGCCCATAACGACTGGCACACACACTCGGCTGGGCACAGAAATTACTGGAGAGCCTACATTGGAGGCGCAGACGCAATAGCTTAGATCAAGATTTGATGATGGAGAACCACTCGGAACCCAGGACTTGTCTCAGAGGCACTAGCCCCCCCTTCTTCAACTTTGGTAACGAAGATGGGCGTGTTACGCCACCCCCCACCGTCATCTCAACTCATCACCACAAATATCAAGAGGGACACCCCCACTCAAAGGAACGGCAAAAAGAAACTCACAAGTCACAAGCTCCCAGACTGACATCAGCTACCTGGAGCGGCGAGCCCACATCCTCGTTGTTTTACACGCCACCTACTCGTTAGTCTTTTATATATGTGAAAAGCGGAAGTAAAAGGAACTGTGCAGTTCTGTCGGCAGTATCGAACGGCACATCACCGCATGGTACAACCGGGAGTGTTTAGGCTGAACCTGCTTTCAGCGGGTATATGAAATAGAAAAACATAAAAGGAAATGGGAACGACAAAAGGGGAAATGTTCCACAATATCGCGTCTCTCCTAGCAGCTAAATTTGCTTTCAAGCTTGAACTCTCATTGTTTTTGAGTCTTTTTTTGGGTTGGGTAGTTTGTTGAATCTAGCAGTAAGATATATTCATCAAGTCCCGAGGAGCAACGCCAGGCTGAGAAACTAGATGCTATCAAGTCGCCACCAAGTGCGCCGCCCACTACCGCCTTATATCCACAACACCCAACGGCTATGAAGATTCTCACGGGAACGTCCCTCCGTCCCACTTGCAGCTCATCCCCTTGAGTACCTCGGTCTCGCGTTGCTATGCTAATGATTATATAGTCTACCGCGTGTTGGCTGCTATATATATACTGATTTGGTGGCAAGTAGTTCGGAGATAGTGACCTCCCTCGTAAGAATACCAACGTGGTTTAGCGGGGACGGCACCAACCTGGACACCCTCATACGTCAATATCAATCACTTTGCCAATATCTAGGTCGGAACGCCCCCATTCCCATCTTGAACAATATTGTATTCTCTATCCCACTGGTCAACAACCATTAAAGTGCCCACAATTCAAACTGGTCGGCTCATTCAGCTCAGTACACTCACCACCGGACTAGCATGTGGCCCCATACGCGAGCTCATGATGTCAAAATTCCCTAACTGCATCATATTGGACTCGGAGGTATCGTTGCCCACCACATAGGAACCTCGCCTCGGTACATCCCACTAGAACATCACTCCCCAGCGATGCCTCGGGTCACTATCAGCCGGAGCCTCACCTTCTCAACTGAATAATGGCTGTACTCTATCGTTACTATAAGTGGCGCCCTCTGAGGCGATTAGCCTTAAGTCTTCCCCTCTCTCACTATTCAGTGGGCCTTCCTACTTCTCCGTTGCTGTCATGTCCTCCAATCGTGCCCTCATTGTCCTCTTTGATGTGATTGTTCTGGTAGCCGTAACTCTGTTCTCCTGCATGTTGGCTGTAGTTGCTTTCTCCAAGAACATCCACCGGAGTATCGGGTGGTACAACCTGATGACATCGTGGCTGGTTTATTCTCTGAGCTATGGGCTGTTGGTCGGTCGACAGGAAGGGCCTGCTAAGCCACCATCTGGTCTATGTCTCTTCCAAACGTCATTAGTCTACGCGGTGCCTCCGTTGTGAGTTGTCCTTTCCCATTCTACTGGTACCATCAGGCGCTCATCTCATTGTGCTTCCAGAGTAGCCGTTAGCACACTTTGCTATTATATTGAAGCGGGTTCCTTCATTTCAGGAATGGGAAAAGTATACTCACTATGCCACCCTAATTGCAGTTCTACCTCATAATATCCGGCCTGAGATCTGGTAGTCCAAGACAGTCTAGTTTCTCGAGGACATTCTGGGTAAGATTCACCAACGATTGATTTTTCATGTTTTTAAATTATTTTGTGGTTTTTTTCAAGCTCGTTATCACTCCATGGTTGGTATTTCTGGTGATCGTCCTTGAAGTGCTCTTAGTACGCCAAATTTCCATCGACCATGGGGGTTTACGCTTATCAAATTAGTTCATCTTCCCGGGGGGGCACCTTCACCTCCTGGACGCGGCCACCCATGATTTCTATTGTAATCTTGACAACATCGTCCCGTGAGTGGCACTGAACGAGATTTCTTGCAATGGGTGCCTGAATAATGTATTGTGTCTACAGGAATCAAGTTACAGCAGCTATAATCATATGCGCTATGGCTATCTTGATCCCCTTGGAAGGTATCCGGTAGCCTCCACGGACAGATCCGGGCCCTTGAACTAACTTTGCTCATCTACATAGTCTGGACAGGTTTTTTGATGTACCGGAACTGGGTTGTTTTCAAGCGTCTCAGCCGAAAAGACCGCCGACTGCTCCTCACAGTATACATTCGGTTAATATTATGTACCCTAGCCGCCGTGATGGCATTCGTGTGCGTCAGGTGGTGTGCCACCCCCAAACGAAGATGATCAGTGGGCTGAAACTTTAACAGCGTTGCTATGTTGGCAGTCTTTTTTATAATGCCTGATGCGACGAGCCTTGTGTACCCTACTCGTGGGTTTCTTGTGTTGATTTTCTTAGGTTAGGATAATCATATGTTATCATTAGTTTCCATCTTCATTGCCTTTGCTTTTGGTACGCAAAAGGCAGGAGTTGTACCTCTCGGTATCGCTTTAATTATTCTGACTATTATTTATAGGACCTTCTCCAGGCGTGGCTATTCTGGCAACCTCCCCAACCACATAGTTCAATAGTTTTCAATCGCGGCACACTCACGACGACTAGTATTTCTACTTCAAGGACTGTGGCCCGTACAGGAACCACAGAAATACCCACAGGAACACGAAACCAAGCCCCGGTGCCGTAGAGACCCACATGGACATCTGATGCCTCTCCCAGAGGCACTGGTCTCCATTTCGTCAACTCCGGCAGTGACGAAGGTGGGTCTAGCCATATATCCCTATACGCCACCCCTTGACTACCACCCACAAAGCTGAACATGGATAAGAGAGCTGTCCATGCTCAAAAGGATGTATGGGCGGAATCGCAAGCCGGGTGCTCGAAGCTGTATGGGTAAAGTCTAGCATCGGCTGCCCATGGCTCATACCCTCCAAACCAGAGGGAGGGACCTCCACCTGGGAGCCCCTGTGCCGTGCAGATGTTAAGAAACGCCCCGACCCCCTGTAAACACGGTTCTTGTTAGGTTATATAATGTATAATTCGCTGAAGCTCTGTAGAATATAGCCCCGCCCTCAAGTCGCTAGTGACATCTGTACCCACTGAAGAGCGTTGATAGCGGACTCTCACTGGAAATCCTTATCCGGCTCAGATTCGAACAGAGGAGAGCCTTCTGAGTTATGTGTATCACATGTCCGTGTTGACAATGGAGTCCATCATCAACTTGAAGCGCTAGTTCAGTCAAACCGAATGAAGTCGGTCAGGAGCCGCGACCTACCTTGCTTGATAAGAGGTTTGAACCAGTTTCCTCCCCTTCTGTGCTGTACTTTTCGTGCCTTTTGCTCCTGGTCAACACCCTCGAGTGACGGTACCGGTTATTCCCTCTAGTGACTAGGATGCAATTTCTTGCGGGAAATTATATCACTCACTCAAGTCTGAACGTCGAAACATTCTCTATACTCTGGTTTTCTGTATCGCATTGGCCGTTGGAAGCTGCTTGTGACTCTTGTACGATGCTAATGAATGTCCATTGGCCAAAAATAACCCCATGACCCTGAATACATTCAGTCAATGGGTACCTCGCCTCAGTATACATCATCCAACTTCAGTACTAACCCACCCGAACACCGGAATTTCTCGAAGTCCGTCCTCCCATTGCTTTACCCCTCTTCTCGAATCTCATGGCCTCACAACCTCTTGAAATGCGAACACCTATCGCAGAGTCGGACCCAACTTTTCTCATCGAAACACGTCTCCGCGAGCTAGCAGTTGAGCGCTCTAGCCTTCTGTGCCAGCTCAACGACTTTCGAGCGGCGACACGCGTAGTTCCTCCAGAAATTCTATCTGAGATATTTGTGATTGCTGCAACACCTCTTCGCCTTGGTGCTGTATGTTCGCGTTGGCGAGAAGTTGCTTGGGATACACCGGAATTATGGACAACTATTCGATGTGCCCCTCGTCCAATGAGGCGCAAGCAACAGACAACACAGATTACCGGGAACTGCTTGCACCTCTTGCGCCTGTTCTTTGAGAATTCGCGGCAATTGAAGGTCGCAGTTGAGCTCGATATGGACCGTTGGGACTTAACTCAACCCAAAGTCATAAACGGGATACTGGCAATTGTGTTGAAGGAGCGAGCAGATAGGATTAGGACACTGAAGCTCAAATTATCAGATGCTTGGGATGCAAGAACGTGGAAGATGGCACATCCCTTCTTCCAAACGACCGAGTTTCTCAACCTCGAGCACCTACACTTTCTGGGCGGGAGGGTTATCCCATTTCACTCGGAAACGTTTCAACACGCCCCACATCTCCGCCGTTTGACCATCCTAGATGCCGTAGGGGATTTCTCGGCGAGACAGCCCTTCTGGAACCAGCTCACAATGCTTCGGCTGGAGAGGTCGATGGTCATGTATTGTGTCGGGCTACTCAAACTTCTCCCGCCACATCTCGAAACATTCGAATGTGTTGAGCCATTACCCGAGCCAAGGTATATATACCCGATCCCAGGAGCCACCGTCAACATCGCCCCGGCCAGTTTGACAAGTTTCGAATGGACTGGTGGGTTCTGGAACTGGGAGGCATACATATGGAATTCTCTTCGCCTACCCGCGGTCCATACACTCACGTGGAACCATGAATCTCCCATCACCGAGGCCAACACCGATTTCCGTCGCAATTTCTTCTGCAATCTTTCGAAACTGGAGGTTCTGAAAATTCAGCGCTACTACAGTATCTGGGAGTTGCGTGATATGTGGGAGTGCCTTGGCTTCCTGCGTGAACTCGATCTGGATGCGTGCAAGCTAGAAAAAGAGGACATCGATATCATGGACGTCCTTACCCTCGTTCAGGATCCCGAACGTCAAAATCTGCTTCCGAATTTGCAAATCCTGCGGGTTAATGTTTTGGTTGGCCGTGGTATTTCTCAGATGCTTCGTTCACGTCGAGACGGCCCTCTATCTCTGGATCGAACACCGTGCGTGCACGTCAGCGAAAAGACGCAGTCACCCCTTCGAGAGGCTGTGATATACATGGAAGATATTATTTATGAACCTGGTGAAATAGAGGTTCTGAAGGAGTTAGTGGACGGCGGTTTGCAGCTGGACGTGGTTGTGAGGGATGAGAGGATTACGTGGGTTTGAGCGGATTTGAGACAGTTGTTGGTGGCACATGGTTCAATACGTTCGGTTCAGTATTTGGGTTCTCACATTGTCACTTTTGCGCTAAATACTTTAATCCATTCATACTTCTCGCTACTTATCTGGGAGACCAATCCTTTACTTCACTTGGCGAGCGAGTAGCAAATCCCTGAGCCGGAATAATACCAATGTCCTGAGTGTCAAGGGTTGATGGCGTAGTTGGTTATCGCATCTGTCTAACATTCAGTTGGCCACAGAAGGTCCTCAGTTCGAACCTGGGTCGACTCATAAGCAGTTGCGACTGATATTTTTCCCCCCGATGTTTATCTTGAAGGCTGGTTTTATGGCGTTGGCTGAGGGTGGCTTACGGCTGAATCGCCCCATGCTACATGAGCCGCATGAATATGCGACTCGAGATTGACCTATTTCCAAACTAGCGCCCGCATCAGTCTCTCGAATTCGCCTGGGTAGAGCTGTAGGCATGCGATAACCAGCTTAATATCTCATCCGATGTTGTACCATTCGAACTTTAAGAGTGGGATGGCCTCCACTTCAGAATGGATAGACAAAGAAGTACATAGTTCATTACTAGTAGGAAGAATGCATAGGGAATCACGAAAAGACGAGAAGGAGGAACGAGTACGAAATAAATACGGGTGAACAACAGGGGGGGAGGGGACGAAGCACATAACGATCAAGTTGAACCCTGGTATTCGCTACGAACTTTCAAGCTGTCGACTACGGCTTGCATTGTCGGGCGAGCATCGGCCGCTGCCAAGCAGTGCTCGATTAGAGCCCACAAATCATCCGTGAGCCAGCGCTGATCTGCAGGTTCAGTGGGACGTTTGGGCTGGGCACCCGACATCAGAGCACGTATAACGGCAGCATCCGTCTTGTACTCAGGGAAAGGACTTTTTCCCGTGATGAGTTCCAAGACGGTCATGCCAAATGAATACGTATCCGACTTCTGGGAGGGTGGGTCTCCTTCGACAACTTCTGGCGCCAACCAACGAGTACCCCCGCTTCTTGCGAGTGTCGTAGAAGCGGGTGTCTTGGTCACG
>MU151257.1:0-19895 GCA_015584085.1 Macrolepiota fuliginosa MF-IS2
AGAGAAAGCCAGGAGGCCAGATTCACCGATGCCAATGATAATAACTGGATCGGGCTCGTCGTCACTACCGAAGGTGCCTGCGAGGAGTGGTGGGAGGAGGGAGAGAGCGGATTCGCCTATGCCAATGCCGATGGTGGATTTGGGCAGAATTCAAGGACGGGCAAGCGCGTTCAGGACGCCTTTGTTGGTGGGTCAAGTACCACGATCACAGCAGCAGCAGCAACATCTGTTGGTGCAGTTTCCTGTTGAAGATTCGGAGTCCGTGGAAGGGTTTGTTAGTGAATTGGGGTCCGGGAACCTATCGAGAGGAGAGGAACCTGGGATCCCAAGTGCGAGACTGAGGAGGGGCAGGAATGGGTCGCCTGTCCCGTTGAAGACGTCGCCTACGATTAGGAGGAAAGGCTCGCCGGTGCCCATTCTGTTTCGGCCATCGCCTGCGACTGGGGGTCGACACCATCCAGAGGTAGCAGTTGGTGGTGATGAGAATGGGATGCAGAGTCCGAGGGGTTGGAAGAAGGCGTTGAGGGGGAGGGAGAGGAGACAGTTGGAGGAGAGGGAGGAGGTTGGTTTGGATTTGGGTTTGGAGGAGATGTTGTTGGCGCAGAGATTGTTGAGGAGGTTGGACTCAGTGTACAGTCTTGAGAGTGGTGGTGGTGTTTGAGCCTTACTGTAACTGTTGCTGATGATTCCGGTCTTTGTTTTTTTTTTGGTTGATACCCTGCTTTCGTTAAGATCTTGGTTCATTCGTTTGGCGATACATTGGTCTTTGGGCTTGGTACATAGGTGTACCGTGTATATGTTTTCGTTTTTTGTTGTCAGGTTTTAGTAAGTATGTGTATTGTATAGTTGTTATTGAACTTAGTGATAAGCGCGGAGGAGCACTAAGCAGATCAACGAGCTAGAGATCTCCGGGGATCTGAGATTTGTGGCAACGTTTGTTGAGGAAAGTCAGTCAATCAAGGAATAATTTGTGACCAAGGCAAATAATGCTTGGCACACGGCTTGAAGTGAAGGAAAGGAGAAGGTGGCTGAACGTGCGCGACGCGTCGCGTCCATGTCACGTTCATGTCGTATGTCATGTCACGCGCTACATAGATTTGGGATGATGCTTCGGGAGTTGCGATCAGAGTTTGCGTCCCCTTCATTGCAGATCTTAATTCTATCGACCTCGTGTGCTTGTAAATTGGGTATTGTTGTTGTTGTTGACTGAGATCTGCGCCTACGTACGCACGCAAGATTCGGGATCCGGGATTCGCAGCACGTGTCGTTGGGACGGTTCGCGAATTGGATTTGTATCGATACTACGAATACAAGTGAAGGCGGATCAATAATGGTAAAGAAACAAAAGGACAACAAGGGCAGTAATACTGGAGGCAGTAATAATAATAACAATAACAATAACGCCGGTGGTGGAGGTGTGAGCGCGGGTGGAGGAGGGGGTGTCAAGCCAATGAATCTTAATGCGGTGCCGAACCGGGACATCATGCAGCGGATGAATTTTTTGTGGCAGGCGAGTGTGTATTTGGGTGGGCTGGGCGGTGGTCGTGGTGAAAAGGGAAAGGACGTGATGGTAGAAGGGGAGACACCGAAGATAGGGGGGAGGAAAAGGAGGAGGAGGAGAAAAGTGGAAGCAGATGTACGTGATTTGGCACGGATTTATGTCAGGACGATGAAGACCGTTGGGCAGAAGGCGACCGTGAAAATGTGTGTTATGCCTTGACCCTTGCCTATTTCGAGAGTGCTGACCGAGTGAATAGGGATCCAGGCATTAAACGTACGCTATGTCGAGGGTGTTCGACCGTCCTCGTTCCTGGTGTATCTGCACGTGTGCGGACACGACGTGAGTTTCGCGCTATTCTGACCAAATACGAGATGCTTATGGTATCAGCGAGTGGTGTGCATGAACACTGGCTAGTGTATACGTGTTTAGAGTGCGGGATGCAGAGAAGGATACCTGCACCTCATTTCCGGGACACAAACGACCACACAGGTGATGAAGGGATGGATATAGACCAGACGCTTCCTGAGCCAAACGACCAGCAGCAGCAGCAGCAGCAATCACAGGAAGGAAGCCGGGAGGAGAACAAGACCGATGTTGACAAGATGGCCTCGCATTTGGTGGAAGAAACGAAGGGGACAGGAGTAAACACACCATTCGAAGGAGAGAAGGACACAGTAGTACAAGAAGCCAAGCCCGTGAGGAAGGCGAAGTCGAAGAAAAAGGCGAAAGAAGCCCGCGTGCCACCTTTGTTTGCGAGAAGAGATGCTGGACATGTGGTGTATAGGGGTGGGGAGGTCATCGATATGGAGGGCGTGTATTGCGTGTGATACAATGATACAATGTGAGTACTGCGGCTCCTTCCCTGAGCTAGATTTTTTGTTGATACCCACCTGTGATAGTAGCCGGTTCTCAGCCGACGTGTTTTAGAAACATCCCCATGGTATACAACCTTGACGGAGCATGTTACCCCGCGGACAAGCAAACAAGGTTTCAGTCGACCTGGTTATACTTGGGCTCTCCTGAACGTCGATACGAGCGCTTGCCGGACAGACGTTTAGGAGTACAGGAATATCCGACCCCGACATCCAGTGCCATGTCCAGATGATTTATTTGATTTCCTGTCATGCTGCCCCTGTACTCTCTGGATCCTTCATCGTTTGAGCCTCCATCTTGTCAATACGCGAATTCTTCCCAAATCAGTCAATTTACACATGGTTTTTCCTAGTTAAAACCTTAACTATGAATATTATTAGCCACATATAAAAATTGGTATCTTTGTGACCCGTATCGGTTACAATCAAGGAAAATATAGACTACAGAGAAAAATATCGATTCCCTAGCCTGAAGCAACGATGCCTAAATTAGTCCATTCTTTGTTTCGTAACGCTGAGGCCCCCAGTAGACCCTGCACTCCAGTGAGTGATTACATCACTGCCCCCAAGCCTTGGTGACATTCCCTCGGAATAAGCTACGTCGCGAGATCACCTCATAGTATGATTCCAGAGATGTCGATGTCGAGAAAGGCTGCCCGTATGTAGGATCCAACAACCGGGTGCATCGCTAGGCATGAATGAGCCTTATTCAGCCAATCCAGATAAATACCCTAACGTCCGGTGTTTCATCTAAACAAATCTGTATTTATTCATGCTGCTGTCCTTCTGTAACAGACTGTCCGGATCCATGTGTCATCTGGTTGACACTAAAAATGTAGGTACCCCACTCGTCCAACCTGTGGCAGAAAGTTAAACTCTGAGTATATACGAAAACAGACGAAACACACTCAAAATTAGTTGGAGCGCTTGACCACATTCTCATTGTGTCATGGTCCAACAGTGGTTGTCCATTAGTGAGTCCAGATATTTCTGGGACACCTGTAACACTAGAGTTAAGTGAATGGACCGCAGGAACTGCAGGTGGGGCTGCTCCCATCATCTGTGGATACAAGTTGCCCGTCAATTGGCCATCAAACAAGGCACCCAGTGTAAGCGCATCTGAGAATGAAAATAGGCTTTCGGCCGTTGAGTAGGGGGGGCCACCTCCTATAGCCATACCTGGCTGCTGATGGTAGTGCAGCTGTGACTGAACCAACGCATTTTGATGTGCCTGCAACAATTGCTGTTGGGAGAAGAAGTGGCCAGGAAACGCCGATGAAGCATGAAATGCAGCTTGAATCTGTCTCGCAGTGTCTTCTTGCGAAGTAGCAGTCGTGTCCGAGAAGTTGAACTGACCATAAACCGGTAAACGGCCGAGTTCAGTACTATACATGGGTAGAGAGAAGTTCGGTGGGGCACGAGCATCAGGCAGTTGTGGAGGGTGTGGGGGTCCATATGGCGAAATGGGCGACGAGATTATCGGTGATGATGGTGTTGTTACACTCGTTGTGATATTCAGCGTAGACTCATTGGTACCAGTAGCAGACGAAGATGGTGGATGCATCGACTCGTTAGACACTGTTCGTCGTCTTTTCCGGCTTGCTGATCGCGCACGTGAAGGTAACGGACTCTCGTTAATGGTGACATCACCGGCATATGCGAGCTCCTTTAGAATATCCCTGGTTGGTCTCAGCACCAAACGGGGAGAGAAGAATATGAGAAAGCCCGTACCAGTAGCGGCCGGCTGAACTCCATCTGCGATTAGTTAGACATTCGTTCCACACGCGAACAATAGCGATCTCAACCTTACCTCTTTTCGCAGGACTTGAGCATATTCATACACCGTTGCACGTCTTCCATCTCTCTCTTCGGATTCGGCGCAAAGCCCGTCCGCTTCCCACTCCAGATATTCAGTAGCAAGATGACAGCCGCCGTGAAGGCGGTTATCTACGAACGCAAGAACGGAGGACCCAGTTTAATTAGCATCCGAACCACGCTGATTCAAGTCGATACGCACCTGTAAGTGAGGCAGTGGCAAGTAGCTGATACGACTGTATGACTCTAAGACGTGGCAACACGATCTTGCTGCATTTGTGCATATCGCCAGAGATGGAAATGTTACTGGTGTCCGGTCTTGGAGCGACGGTATAAATGGCCGGTGAATAAAGATCTGAATATGGTAATATGTGGCATATAATGCCGCGGATTGTTTGAGGAATAATTGGTTATCGGTCGCCAATGGATTCCATCGCACTGGTTTTACGATTAGAGTAAAGCCATTATCGATGGTTAGATACGAGGTGTGCTTACGATGTTGAGGAACAGAATCCATCCAATTGTTCATTGCCGAGTCTAATTCCACAATAATCTGTTGCTCCGAGGGTTGAATAACTCTTCCAAACAGGCTCTTCGGTTGTTTGATGGCATACTATGTCGCAGTTAGGGCGTTCAAAATCAGATGTTGGTCACAGGTAAGTCAGACTAAAGGGGGCTTACGATCGCACGCATAGCGTATGCAAGAATATCCATCAAACTAAGATAGCAATTAAAGAACGCGATCGACGAAGGCTTCCCCTCAGGCTGTTTGAAACTATCATTTGGATCTGATTGTTCCCAGTACTCGTCATCACACTCGATTGGAAGGTCTAAGTCGAAGCTTTTGAGAAATAGGGTATTCAGATTCCAGTTTACCACACGCCAAAAAAGTGAGCTTACTCTTCATCTTGAAGACCACATGGCCGTCCCGAGAATGAACTTGAAAGGCGATCAATGCTCACAAGTACCCTATAAAGATGGTCATTATACCTGCTTCCAAAGAAGATAGAGCTGACTTACCAAAAAGCACGTTTCCATAGCTCGTCCTCAGCCGTTGGTGTACCATTAGTTTGTGATCGACGTCTATGGGCGCCTACTTCCTGAGCAAGACGTAATGCCATCCCAACCTGACTCCAACAACCTTGTGGGGTTTCGGATGATTGCGAAAAAAGTACGAAGAGCTGGATTAGATACGGCATCAGAAAACTCCGGCAGTACGGAACGTCCCTTGCAGGGTGCGTACCGCATATGCCTGTAACTCGTGCAGTGACGTCCGTTTAAAAAACGACGCACGAAGCACCCGAACCTGCTCAAACCACTTCCAGCCCGCAGACCTCGTTGACTCACTGCCCTCAACAAACACCCTCGAATCGTCGCTGTACCTCGAGCCGAGAGCACACACCAGTAACACTGTAGCACCGAAATGTGAATCGGTAAGATGTAAACCGTTGTCGATTCCTTTTTCAAATGTCGAACGGTGGAGAAGAGGGAGGAAAGGGTTTATTTGCGTGAAGTATTGTGTGACAAGGGAAGCAATGAGGTCCTTTGGCGGAAAAACGTATTGGCGAGATGTGTCTTCTGTTTCAGGGTTATAGGATACCCACTGCGTAAGTTTGTAAGATCTCCTCGGGCCATGGAGAGAGTAAAATGGTCTCACTGGGGGGATCTCCCAGAACTCCAGCCTTTTGCGGTTCAGGAGTTCCGAAACAGCTGCAACGGATCGACCACTTCGATCCTGTTTTCCATCATACTGGCTTTTCATGTCCAGCGCCGTTTGTACAAGCTGTAGGCTACTGTTTGCTCCAAAAGGAGGGCGGGGTCAATCTCCTCGTGGTCGAGGATAACGCATGACAGCTCACCTAGATTTGCCAAAGAATCGGTTTTGTTGTGGGTTGAGGCCGAGCTTGGCAAATCTTGCTGCCAATCGCTTTGTACCGTCTTCGTTTTCGTCACCGTCATTCCTAGACAAAGGGTCCGGCATATCTGCTTCCTCAAGGAGTCTGTCAACTTCTTGACTGAGGTCGATCCCTGGGAGCAGCTATTCGAACGGAAATAAAGCAGTAAGAAAAGCTTGCCTAAGGGAGGGCGAGCAAGAAACGCACCCTCGACAATAGCTTGTCCATCTTCTCTAACCGCGCTTCAAGGCTCTCCACATATCTTCATTACCGTATGAGCTCGACCTCCAGAGATACAACGCTGAAGAACAAAGGTACTAACCCTTTTGCAGAACCCAGCGTCTGATAGAATGCTCCACAGTGAGCACTCAGATAGCCATTTAAAGAAAACACCCCAAACACTCACCTTCGTAACCTCCCTATGCGTACACTCTAATCCATACTGAATACAATTACTACATTTGTTGCCGGGCATCTCTCCACTATCGCATCGAACTGGAGCAGCAAATAGGTGAGTAACCAATGCACAAACGGACGACGACAAGGTCAACTGACTTTTCTTCTTCTTACAGATATCACATGCGCCTGGAATGCGCCGTTTCTTGTGTGCTTGGCCATTGCCTGAGGTCTGGGTCTTGACAGAATCATCGTTCGACGTTGTTTGAGCTTGTGTTTGGGGAGGCGTGGAAGCGGAGGTGCCAGTACCAGAAGGAGGAGTAGATATAGTAAAGTCGTCAGTGACCATTGGTGCTGTCATTATGCGTGTAGCCTCGTAGTTCGAGTTCGAGTGCTGCACGTTGGACACTGTTGAACGTTAAGCGCTAAGGTAAGAAGGTCCGAGTCACGATATCTCCAACGTCCAGAGAGCCGGGCGGCTCCAAATTCCGAATATACCGAAAAGGCCTCGTGGAGGAAAGATGCCAATCAAAGCCTTCGATTGATGCTGCCTTGACAATTATTTCGGTATCCTGAGATTGATTAATATTGATTAATGGGCGCTCGAGAACAGGCGCCTCCGTCCTTCGAGGTCCTAGTACGAATCCCAATCGACTCGAAAGCCGAAGGGTCAGAAGGTTAGATGAGGTGTTCTGTGATGGTTGTGACCGTGCAAATGGTCCTTGAGCACCTCACATTGCGCAACCAACCGAATTTGTTGCACGCATAAGTATTTCATGTCTGATTACCAAGCAGTTTCGAAAGCCAATAAGAATAAAGCCCGTGATCTATACATAGAGGGTCAAACTATAAAATCTATTATAAAACTCGATACACCGACTTCTTCGGCGGGGGGGTCATACCTTGGTAGAGGATTGTTATTCGACAAGAAACAACCACGACGAGATCGTGTTGCTCAGCGCGTGTCACTTCTTCACTTCAAGACAAAACACGGTCAGTGCCCGGGTAGTCAGTCACCCACACAACCACGTCCTGGCACATAACTCGGTCGTGGGCTATATTCCTCATCTCTGAAATTCGACATCGCAACCGCCTATTACTCGACACTGGACCCGATGAACACTATCGTTCATAACTTGATCTATGGTTTTCTGCAGGTGATCTATTGAACTCGATTCCAGTCCAGAGGGACGGTCTGCAAAATCTCGAAATCAAGCTAGACACGAAAAGCTCGCCTGCCGCCACTACATTATCCTCAGACGCCGGTGGTGGTAACATTTTCAGTCGTTAGACCATGCATCATCAATCATCAACAGGAATCTCTCCACCTCTAACAGTGAGTCAGGAAAAACCGGGCGATACCATTTACGCCGAGCCTCAAGTTCTTGATGGATGATCGATGATCCCCCGGCCCTGGCTAAATTTATCTATACCAGTGAGGGATAGGTATTACACATTCAAGTCCATTTAATTGGCTGTCAGTAGGTTACATTCACACATCGGTTAACCTCAGTGGTCCATTGTAACGAGGCATGTGCCTTGACCGTTGACTAGGATCTACCACGGTTTAATTGGTGTGTATTTCATTCCTAAATGTTCGCATTCCTCAAAACCTCTGCTACAACATCAAACCTCAGACATAACGCTAACCAAAATTTCCTTGACCGTCGGCCGGTCATCGTAAGCATCCCCATACATCTCTCTCGCCGTCCCTTCATCACCGACTTCACCTGCGGCCATAGAATCCGCGGGTTCTCCAAACGTAGCACCGAACACAGCACCAGCAAGCACTTCATCCCTCGGACCATCTCGTACCCTTAGTCGATGCGAAACACATCTAGGAAACATCCTCGCGATATTCACCTCCGTCACATCTAGTACTGGCACACCTTGTTCCTGCGCATCATTCTCATTCGATGCTCGGCGCCTTCGAATATCGGCACGACCTTCCGAACGATAGTTCCCAATGGAGCTAGAAAGCGATTTGCGTATAGAGCTCGAGCTTTCGAGAACGATACCATATTCGTCTTCGACGTCTTGCCATTCCTCGCTTTCTTCCTCCTCATCCATTTCTTGGTCTTGGTCTTGAGAATATTCTTCGTCTACTCCGCGCATTAGTTCCATTCCCGTTGGGTCGGCACCAAGTACCCTCGCAGCCCGTGCAAGTCTCTCGGCATCGTGCACACACCGTGCAGTGAGCAGTGTACCGTCCACTTGAGCGTGATGTCTCGTCCCGGAGAATAAGTCAGCTAGGTAGAGTGTAAGGGTGGGTGAGAGGTGTGTTTGGTTGCATGCCTGGCGGAGAGCTTCTATAAAATTAGGCGAGACGGTGGGAGAGGAGAGGGTTGGGAGGGGAAGGTGAGAAGAGCCGCTGTGGGAGTGGGAGTGTGAGTGGCCAAAGGGGTGTGGCGTGTAATGCGGTCGGTGGTGCGCTTGCAGTTGTGGTAACCTGGTGCTGGTAGCGTGTGGACTTGTGTGTGGAGGTAACGGCGAGTGCAAGCCACTACTAAGGGGCGATGAGGGGGCCGAGTGTGGACCTGAGTTTGTACGTGATATGGAATGCGGGATCGGAAATTGGGATGATTGTAGTGCGTGCCGAACGGTAGGCTTTAAGAAGACATTGCAGCTCATTGCGAACTTGTCCAGCTAGGTCACAATGTGAGTATCTAATCTAATTTTGACACTGGTATGAATCGAAGACTACGTACAAGCGAGGTGTGAATAGTCGGACGTTCCCTCGGATCGGTGGGGCAGACGTAAACGACAATGAAACCATCAGGCAGATTCCACATGCCGTAGGAACCATCCGCATCCGGGTTGTCTCGACCTATACCATCCGAACTGTCGTGTTGTGTTCGGCCGTCCCGGCGTGTGTCAAACACGACTCGCTTCTCTGCCAAGACTTCCGCAAGTGCTCGTTGAGAGGGGACACTGGCATTTTCCAGACCTGATATAATGAGGGCACGGGGCAGCTGAGGCAGTGACTTATTCCCCGAATGTGTTAGATTACGATTATGGCTGTGATGGTGGTGGCTAGTCTCCGTATAGGCAGTTGCAAGTGTTGCATTGGACCTGACCTGATGACCAGTTGGAGATCTTGTCGGAGCATGTGACGGCTCCGCCGGGTTCACGTGGAGATAGGCTGGGGACGTAGAGACGGTATCTGGACGAGTATGCGGTCGTTTCAACGACCGAGAGTGGCGAGAACTGAGCCTGCGCGGCTTGTTAGCGTCCGAGCTCTCATCCTGGGAGGTGTAATTGGAGCCTGAAGAAGAGTTTGAAGTGGGAAGAAAGAGGGATCTGAGGAAATACTCGTGGCTAGCTGGAGGAGGGATACCGGTGGAGGATGATTTGCGGCGAATCTTTAGCTTATGAGTTGGGTAGTCAAACACGGATGTAAGGGTCTGGCAAAGGAGATTAATTATGGGTTCAATGGCCGGAATGGCAACTCACCCAGACAACGAGTCTGGAAACAAGACTGACGTCTTCCTCTGGCGTCCGGATGATTAGGTTGCTTTCTCCGGCAATGATACACGTTAGAAGCGCCTGGAAAATGACAGGGTCAAGAGGCGGCGAGGCGCTTGCAGACTGGCGGACGTTGTTTATGAGGGTGGTGAGGAAGCTCGGAGAGCCGATGAGCTGGGTGGGGAAAGCCTCGGGCATGTCACGAAGATCGCGGGGCGCTGGTTCGTGGACATACGGAGGTGATTGATCTTGTGGGCACATGTTGACATATTCCCAGATCGTTTATCACCCACAAATGAAATTCCGGCTGCCGTTGCTAGCCCTGGTCGCTTTTTAACTTCTTCTCTCTCCTAAGCCCATGAGTCTATGGCAAACACGGTCCAGTTCTCGGTTGACGACACCTCCCCAGCAGTTGCATACTCTCCTTTCGCTGATACCTTTACTTTTCCTGACCTCTCCGCGGGCTGGAACCCGTACTTTGTCGGCACTGGCTTTCTCACCAACCCTGGCCAAACCGGCAATGGTCTTAGCCAGCACATTACTTCTCGCAACAACGCATCCGTCTCCATCTCCTGGCACGGTCAGTCGTTCGCTGTCCTCCCACTCAACTCACACTCATCGCTTCATCTAGGAACATCTATCCAGCTGTTCGGCAACACAACATCTCAAGCTACCTTTGCCTTGACACTCGATGGTGCCTCGGTCCAGCCGAACCAAAACCAGACTAACTCCACTCTCAACCTTCTAGCCTCCCTCGACGGGCTCCCTAACACAAACCACTCCCTCACACTCACTGCCCACACACCAGAAGTCCAAGATCCCCCGGACTCTTCCCTCCTTGTCTTCGATAAAGCTGTAATAACCACTCCAGCTCCAACCGAGTCAGTCCTTTCTGCCCCTCATCCATGGCATATCCTCATCAGCCCTAGTCTTATCTTCAGCGAACACCCTCTAGATGATAAAGACGTTGAATTTTTGGGCCAATGGATCCCCATCCCATCATCCGGCCAACCTTCTCTACTTGAATCCCAGTCCCAGGGCGACAGTGCCCAAACCACGTTCTCTGGTACGTCTTCGCGCCTGGCGCCCCGGCTCCTTGTTTTCTCCACATGCACCAATCACTCATCACCTTCCGCCAATCAAACCTTACAACTCTTATAGGTATTTCTGTTCTCATCTTCGGCACTACTTCCCCATCGTCAGGCAACTACTCTGTCACTCTGGACGGCAACGAATCGCCTATCTTCTCCGCGCGCGCCTCCTTCACGGACCCCAACTCCCTCCTCTTTTACGCTTCTGGTCTTGATTCAAATAAGTCCCATCAAATTTCAATCCGCAACGAGGGTGGCATTCTCCAGCTCAAATCGGATAGCTTTGATGTTTTCTCTTCGGGAGACCCCACGTATGTCCTTCTCTCGTTCTATTCTTAATTTCTCTTCTTCTCCGCCTCTCCGCCTCGGCCTTCTCTCCGCTTCGTGTCAAAATCTATGTTCTGATCTATACATTGGCACACGTCTTTTTAATTATTCCTCTTGATTTCCTCACTATCTGATTGAAGCATTTACTAAAAATACAATCATAGTGCGTTACCATCTCCCGACAATAATGGATCACCATCCTCCAACACGACTACGCCATCTTTACCGACAAATCCAGCATCTGCACTGAGTGATAATAAATTCGCGAAAGGCACCATCGCTGCCCTCGTTTTGGCAGGTTTTCTGGCGTTCGTCTTCCTCACCGGAGTCCTCTTCTTCTTTTTGATTTGGAGACCTCGGAGACGTCGCCGACGGCAACGCCAACGTGGATCTGTGTTCGACGATTCCCACCCTGGCGCGCGTTACGCCAGAAAATCTCGCCTCGCTACCCAAAGCGCACGGGAGCGAGAATCGATATACCCGGGGGAAAAAGACCAAGAATCGGCTGGTGCAGCACTGATAGGAACAGGAGGGGTGTTGGACATCGGGCATACTCGACGAGAAGGGGACCGGGGCCGGGACAACGCTGACGACATTAATGTTGTCCAACACACAACCGGCGATACTGAGGAACCACTTTCTCCCGACGTCCGACCGCACCGAGACGGTCAGAAGAGTGGTTTCGCGCGATGGAAGAGGGACATCAACGCGCTCTCAGGATTGACAAACCTCGGACTCAAATTCCGGCATTCCGATTCGGCTGGGACTCATCAACAAGATGATCACGAACATGAAAAGTCACCAACAAGCCCGGATGATTATGGTCAATATCGTAGTCACGGTGGTTATGGCGATTTTGACACTGACGTGGAGAATGTTGCTTCTAGTCCCACTAGTGGTGGTGTTAGTGGGAGTGGGGACCGGTTCATCTACGGGCGGTATGATCCCGATGCCGATGGTGGAATTGGCCCTGAAGTTGGTGGAGTGAGACATATGAGCAGCCGATCATCCAGTCGGTCATTCCGGCGATTTGGAAAGAAGCGCCAGTCGAGTGGCAAGGAGAGTAAAGGGAAGGGAAGAATGAGCAACCGAGGAACAGGCGGAAACGGCTCTGGGTTCCCATTCCGACTAAGTTCTCAATCGCGAAGCGCAACGTCGCATCCCCACCAATACACTGACGAGGGTGAAGTCGAGCGCGAGTCGTTATCAGGATTCACGTCTCTCTCATACGCGTCCAATCCAAATATCACGACAGCGGATTACCTGAACGTCCAACCACCCTCATACGCTGCCTCTGTTTCGGCATCCCAACAAACCGGCTCAAATGGTACCTCGTCACCGCCAAGCGTTCCCCAGAGCGTAACGCGATCCCCACAGAATATGAATACAAGTGTACCACCTTCGCCCCATGATTCTCAAGGTCCCGGAGTCCAAACTCTTCCTCTTCCCGCACCTGCCCGGCGATCACAGTCGCCGCTATCACTTCCCCAACCACCCTCTCCAACTCAACCTCAACCCCAACGACAGCTGGAGCAAAAGCAGGATCGAAGCCCGAGCCCGAGCCTGCGCACGCGTTCGGCAGAGTTACGTACTTCAGGCACACATATACTAGGCATTGCGGGTGGATTAGCAGGTGTGGGCGGTCCCGTCTCGATGCGCGCTGCGCTTAGGGGGCTGAGCCCGAGAATCAGCAAGGCTAGGAGTAAGAAGGGTAAGGACAAGAAGAAGGAGAAGGAACGAGAGAGAGAGGAAGAGAGAGACGCCGGGGAGGAACGAGTTGAGCAGCAGCAGCAGCAGCAGCAGCAGCAACAGCAGAGTGATGTACGTCAGCCTACCGGGGAATCTACACCGGATCTTCCGGGGTCGGATATTGCAAGTCTTGGGCATAACAATGATCAACCTCAACAGGCGGGTAGCTCTGGCGCGGTACCCCAAGTGCCGGTGGTGGCATCTGGCTCTGGTTCTGGTTCTGGTTCCGGTTCAGGTCCTACTCCAAGAACTGGGTCGCCGATTCGCGCGCTTCCACCCATCCCGATTCCTGCGACCGTATCCTCTAGCTCTTCTCAGTCCCAACCCCAATCTCGGACGCCTCCTCAGCAGCAAAAAGACGTCCAACCCAAGTCAGCTAGGTCACGTCTGTCGAAGGAACAACGGCGGAAGCAACAGGAGGGCACACAATCGTCTGGGTCATTCCTCGACGTCCGCGAAACATCACCATTCAGACTCGAGTTTGAGCCGAGTATAACTATTAGTGGTCCTAGTCCTGTCGCTGGTGCTCCCCCGCCTGATGTCGCTACACCGTCCTCGTCCTCGTCTTCCGCTCAGAATTCGGGGACTCCTGAAAAGAGGTTTAAAGCTCGGTCTTCAACAAGCGACACCGCAGGTCTTAGGTCTTTGGGTGTCATTCAATCGTTTGCCGAAGCTGCTGCTTTAGCCGCTACCGCTAGTGGTGCTGGTGCGAGCACGACGGGAGGCGCAGGTGGAATCCTCGTTGAAGGAGGCCCGGGTAGTGGCTCTGGTAATGGTGGTGGTCTTGGTGGTGGTGAAAGTGAGGGAGATACTGTAAGGAGGTTGTCCACTGCTTCGAGGGTTCATTTTGAGGATGATCCGACGACCACTAGTGGGAGTCTGACAGTGCCTGAAGATGATCAGAAGCCGCCACGAAGTGGGAAGGAGAAAGAAAGCAGGAAGGAAGCTAAGTCGAGGTTCAGGCTCACGCCCCTCAGCGGGCAGTCACCTACTTCACCTGGTGCAACTGGTGAATCTGGTGAATCTGGTGAACCAACATCCGAGTTTGGCAACACGTCTTTCCTCGACTTCAGCTCCAAGCCTCCCTCATTGCACTCTCGAGCAGCTTCTGAAGTCTCTGGTCTCGAACGTAACCCAAGCTCTGGTGGCAATGGTAATAATCGTATCTGGTCCATGCAGCTCCCAGGACGAAACATTGCTCCGCCTCTTCCAAGTTCTAGTGCGCTGAAATCCAAATGGAGCAACACGACAATGCAAACCACACACACCGACTCGCAAGGCTCGTCCTCTTCGAATTCCGGGTACGGTTCTCCGAAACGCCAGTCAGCTGGTGCAGTGACGTCTGAAGGCTCTCCTCGATCGAACATCTTCCCATTCCCACTTTCTATACCCCCCTCGCCTTATCTGCCTGAAGGTTTCCCAGGTGTCGAGCCCTCACCTTCAATGCTATCACCAACGGCAAGCATACCCCTACACAACGTGCCAAGGAGATCAGAGCATGGAAGACATTTACGTGTGCCAGGAGGAGAGCCATCTGGCCAAACCAGTAGTACCGGACAGGAGCATGATCCGCCTCGAGAAGACCCTCAGGCTACCAACACAGAAGCTCCCGAGTCCCCAACCGACAGCTTCCCCTACTCCATTTCTGAAGTACACTTCCGTACCAGCGTTGGGTCCGACTCGGACTTGGAGCCAGGGCAGGCACAATACGCGCGCCAACACCCGATGGCGCACCCGCCATTACCCTCATCTACGTTGACGCCTCAACGCTTCAATCCTGAACAAGACGCACAATCGCAGCAATCACAACAGAGCATCGTCCAGCGGGTATTTGGTGGTGGAAGTGGAAGTGGGACACCACGGACGCCGCTTAGTGGATTCCTGAAGCCTTCAAATCTGTAGACTCCTATGAATTGGTTTATTTGTTTTCTTTCCCTTATGACATTTTCATCTGTTCATCTGTGCATTGGTTTTTACGGACCATTCACTGCTTGTCATTCCTTGTCGCACTGTATTATTAGCATTCACTCCTGCACTTGTCGAATTTATGCCACGTTCCTATTGCTATCGACGAATCAGTGTACTATACCTGTGCTTTCGACGTTGATACCATAAACCAACTCACGCCCTTTACTGTATCTAATGGCACTAAAATCTCATTTACCTCGGAATTGGTCTCTCGTGTACTAGTAGTCCGCTATGAACCGCTGTATTAAAGCATGAAATATCATGAAGTACATAGCCGGCAACACATCCATATCCCTATCAAAAAACACCCTAAGACGGCGCCGTCGAATCCTTCCTCAACCCAAAGCTCACAAACCTTCTAAAATCAGAAAATACCTCCGCTCCCCTGCTAGAACCTCCTTCGCCAACACTAGAACCCGTTGCTGGCCCACTCGAACTCTGCGTCGATACGCCTCCGCCACTCAGAGTATGAAAAATCCCCTCGGTTGCACCATGACTCGGACCTAGAGGCAACGAAACTCGGCTTGCGGCTGGACTAAGTAGACTCCCACCGCCAGCGGTCGCACGGCCTGTGAGTTGCGGATCCATATCGAGCGAAGACAGGAAGGAAGTGCTATCCAGGTCGGTCTTAGTGCTCGTAATCATCAAAAATGTATCCTCAAGGTCCTGTTCAAGTGTTCGTGGAACACCTTTAAGGTCCAGTATCTATTTATTCATGTGTTTCAGAAGGCTGAAGTTAGCATCGCACCACACTGAGAGCCACACTACCTTTTGGAAATTGATCAGAGAAGCATCCCCAATAAGGAATGTATAGTTCAGGATGAAGTTCTCTTTCGGATCCTAAAGAGTCACAAGTCCGCGGGTTAGGACAACGTTAGAAAACATCTGATTTAACATACCACAGGCGTTACAATGACTTTGAGAAGGGCCTCTAAGCGCGTCGCCGTCTTCATCAGCGCCTTAGTATACCTGTCAAGTCAAGTTGATGGACAACCGCACGTGTGATGTCAGAAGGACAGAGAAGCACGACAGACAGAAGAGGGACGGGAACAGAAGATAGCTTACGAGTTCGTCACCAGACTTTCTCCTGGCATCTTTGTCAGATACCCTTTCACGACCTGGAGGTCTATTAAGAGCTTGATGATAAAAATCGCACCAGAACCACGCGAATCAGTACTTCATTCCTTTCGGTAAATGAATTCGTGCGCACCTGCTCCGCACCGATTTCCCGCAATGGTCTACTTCTCACAAGTGCATTTGTAAACTTAACCAGGAGTAAACTAGAATCGCAAGCGAAGTTGTTTCAAGGGGAGCCCCAGAGAGAAAGGAGGAAGAGCTAGCGTACCTGCAGACCTTATCCATAAAATTCCGCAAATACTTCTTTTGCTCTATTAACGGCTTGATAGTTTCCACCACCTGCTCGGCCATCTTGACTAGATCACCGACGTAGGGCGATTGACCGCTAACTTGGCTCAGGTTCGACCAATTCGAGCGTGACATCGCAGTAAAGTAGACGTCTACGGCATTTTCCACTTCCCGAAGAATAACAGTAATGGCCATTGATATGGCACTACAACAAAACAACAATGCAACGATCAGTCATCAGTCAAAAAAAAAACAACGGATACAGTACCCAACGAAGAGATCACGCTCTTTCTGGAGCGTCACTTTCTCTCGGAAGTCTTCATTAATCTTTTCCTTGATTTTCTCCTCGAGCTAATCCGCATTAGAAACAATAAAATCCCACAAGCATTAATAGGTCTGAAGCGTACCTCAGACGCTGTCATCTGACAATAATCTGCTGTATTGATGACCAAACAGGCTTGCTTGATTTCGTTGACATCGTACCGGGACTCCGTTGATCTACGCGCCGTAGGGCTGAAATGGGAAATCAGGGGACATGTAATACCCATACCAGAAAGAACTCACCGCTGCTTGGGGGTATTCAGCGATAGCACGTCCTCTAGAGCGTCTTCAATGGGAATATCCTTAAAACCCTGAAGTATAAATCATGACACACCCGCGTAGACCCTAAGCCATTTCTTGTGTAAACTGCATAAATCAAACAATGCCTGTCCGGTGGACAACTTGGCGCACTGTTCCAAACTCTGTCCATAGAAGTAAAAAAGCTCGGTAGACGATGGCAGCACGGCCATCGGATGGTCGTCCTCTCCCACTTCTTCCGTCGAAGTACGGTTCGTCTCGAGCGACGTTCGTGGTGGGGCTTTACCTTTCTTCCGGTGAGGTGCAAGCATCTCTGCTAAGACCCTGCGCAAAACCGGTGTTATTGGCAAATCGACAGGGTACCGAAAAACACGGAAGACACGCACTTGTCCTGTGCATCGACGAATATCCCAAGATGGGATTCGAAAGCGGTAGATATAGCCCTTTGTGGCTGACTTGTGCCACTGGTGAATTTCAATATATCTGCAAACTGGAAAATACGGTCTCGGGATTGGGCCGGTGGAAGAGGAAATTAAAACACTTACAGGCGTAGCCCACTTCTTAGCCATCGACACTTCAAACTCAACAGTCTGCTGCAGATCGTCTAATAACGACTTCACAGTCAAACTCTGCGCAGCTTTAGACAGTAACGTCGCAAGGTCGTCCCTTACAACCATGTTCAGCGTCCCGCATATAATGACATCTAATAACTCACCTAGTAATCTCTGCAAACTTGGCCAACAAGAACCACCCAACGTTCCACTGCGTCGGAAATATTCTCCCCTGCTCAAGTTCATGACTCTGTATCAGTCTCCGGAACCAGGCAAACCGTCGAGAGATGTTGTCCAGTTGTCCAGCCTCGTCGTTGGTTTTGAATATTCGGCGGTATTCTTTCAGTTCGAGAGCAACGTAGCGGTCGATGAGGTGGGAGCGGAAGTCGGGACCCAGGATATCGACAACGAGACAGGCTTGGATCATGAGAGTAGGCTTAAGTTGCTTGGCGGTATCTTGGAGGTAGCTGCAATGTATGAGTGTAGGCCCGAAAAAGAGAAGTTGGCAGAGACATACAATGCGTCAAAGTCAACTTCTAGCTGCATTCGCAGCTCTCCTTGGATTTCCTGTATATGTTTCCAGACGCGCGATATCCGTTGAACAGAGGTATATTGTTTGAATGTTGCCGAAATCTCTTTGACAGTCTGCCAAAAGAAAAACGGTGTATTTAGCTACCTCATTCAATAGGCCTGAACACGAAATGCGTACTGCTAAGGATTCCGATACCTCCTTATAGCGCTTCTCCTTGACATATTCCTCTAGCTGTGTCATGGCATTGACTAGAGCGAGTGTGATGAGACGCATACATTCATCAGGGAAAACTAATACAAACCAAGCATCTGTAGCCGCCTCAAGGTCGTCATACTAAGGATGAGATTCTTCTTGGCCAGGTCAAGGACCTGGATATCCTTGGTGATGTTCCTCACAACCGCTTCAGACTCCGTGGCCTTCTCTCGTATGCGAGACATTTGCCCGAGCAAGTCCTAGGGGACGGTCAGAAATATGAACTGTTATAAAGCCATTTTTACACACCGAAATCATCTCCTGGATGAGCGACATCCGTTCCGGGTCCTGATTCTTCTTTAGCTCCTCTTCAAGTTCATCCACCTCCTTCTGTATCTTGGTCTGCGTCTCATGGAGCTTTTGGTTGATGGTGTCTATATGCGCAAGTGATGCCTCTACATACAATACCAGATGAATCAACTAATCCAGTTCACAAGAATTGAACCACGTACCATCGGGAAAGAAGTCGTTCAGAATCGTCACAGGATTTAAGTCTGGCGGCAGCCCATCTAGTTGGACGTGTTGTTCAGCTGGTGCAGTCTCCAGCACACGTTGTATGGCCAGAATCACCTCATCAGGCAGCTCATCGTTGTGCATGGGATATTGTGGTCGTGGCAGTAAGTAGGGTTCCGAAATATGACCCTAACCCTAGACGAGTGTTTGATGACCCATTTCGTCCTCCTGTGGCTTCTTGCCCTTCTCGACTTGAATGGCGCAGGCCTCGTCCAAGGGCTGAAGGAACTTATCTCTTCCGGGACGTTATACCATGGCCCAGAGCTCCCTATCTCCTAGCCCTGATACAAAGAGCCAAGTTACCCTGGCCTACGATAATCAACCTGTCTATATATGCTCCAAGTGTTCAGCAATTATTGTAAGGAATTCATACACGCTCGTCTTATATCTCGGTTCTTGAACCGTTTCAGGCCTTGCAGGATGAAACGGTTAGCAAGGCATTTTCTGGTCGCGATGGACGTGGCTAGTGCGTCATCCCATTCCTCTTCGTCCTATCCCGAATCCCGATCGTCCCTAGCCTTATGCACTCTGCAACCAACATCAAGTTTGGCAGACGAGAAGATCGTGCTCTACTGTGAGTTAATTACTCATTTCTCTATCCCAGATGTCTAATGTTATTGCGGCAGAACCGGGGTGCACACCGTTGCGGACGTCTTTTGTCTGGGGTGCAATGAGAGAGTTGGATGGTTCTATCACAAAGCCGCGGACTATTCTCAGAAGTACAAGGAAGGTGAGCTATCCGCAACAATGAATAACAGGTAATTCATCTTATCTGGTTGTCAGGCAAGTACCTGCTGGAACGCGAGCGACTGGTGAAAGAGAACAACTGGTCGCTAGATGAATGACATAGGTTACTATTTTATACTTCATTGTACTATACATTGGGACACATTACGTGAAGTAAAATGCAGAAATACAAGAAAATGATATCTCACACGCTCACGAGAAGGACATGTCTGCCAGAATTTACAAGTGCCGCCGGTTCGGTTCATTGGATTATCACACCCGTCCAAAAATTCACTCA
>MU151257.1:20130-52034 GCA_015584085.1 Macrolepiota fuliginosa MF-IS2
TTTACAAGTGCCGCCGGTTCGGTTCATTGGATTATCACACCCGTCCAAAAATTCACTCACGAGAAAACAGAGGTAGCGATGAACTCGGGCACTACCTCAAATGGATCTCCTTTCCCGAACCTCGTCAAGCGCCGGCGGGATACCGAAAACGGTCAGGATCTAGACGATAGCGATAAGTAATTAGCTACAGTAGGTCAGGCCATGCAAAACAAAAGAACAAAGTAGCATATTATGGATTTTCCAAGACCACACTCCCCTTGGGAATATGTTAGCCCTCGTATACATCTTCTTCTAAGGTAAGATGAGGAAGGCCCGTGGGCGCAACCGGATTTCAATTAGTATATTCTAGTAGAAATTCCGATAAGGTATGGGAATCTGCCGCAGGACTTCCCTAATTATGGTAAAATCGGGCCGAATTCAACTCTCAGTACTCCACCGCCCAATCGTCAAAGAATGAACGCACCGAAAAGAACGGAGGCCCGACCAATTTTTAAAGGGGGTCCTGTGTGCCGTACTTATGTCGTTCAAGATGATTACTGGCCAACCGCTTCGACGTATGTAGTTTTTTTCTTCTTATATAGATGCTCTATATAAACTACTAGTACTTCAAATACTCAGAATCTTTGCACTCACCAAGTTTATCACCCAGGCTCTTGCAAAAGATGTACTTGTACGTCAGAGGGACAGAGAACGCATTGTCGATGATCGGCCATCGAAGGACTCCAGGGGGGTAGGGAAAGGTTGGTCCGTGCCGATAGCGGTGAACAAAGTGGGTGAGTATGCAAAGGCATAAGAACAGGATGTCTCGAAGGGAAAATACCACCATGGTGTGAAGCTGAACTGCGCGGGTTTTGATTCACGGCGTGATGGTGCTCTTTTCTTTAGTCTTATGCATAAGTTTCCATCTAACCCGACATTCCTTCTAACAAATAAATGGACAGCGAAGCTCCTCATCTGCCCCGTGCTATGCTGTGCCACACGAGCGCTCACGAAATACGAAATGTTGGTCAACACGCTGAGCATGTTCGATGTGTGGCTCCGCGACATTCCGGGGTCGGTTTATTGCACAAGTAGAACCTTTTGGCCCAAGTTTGCCACAAGTGACAGGTCGGAGGTGGGGAGGGGGGCGAAAATAGCGCAGCGACTAGATTGACGGAAGGTAACTAGTTCGGCGCAACTTAGTAAAGCACTGAAATTGCCAGCCTACAGCAACAACCTGAGAGTATTAGTGAGAACTGGATTGAACATAAATTGCTCCACACTCAGACTCCCGCTGCTCTATTATGCTGTATTTATTCTTTCTCCAGCCAGAAATTAACATCCCAACGGCAGAGCCAACGGCAGAGGTTCGTCAGTCGTCTTAGAGATACAATTCATTTCATTATCAACGTCACTACCAGGCAAGTACCTGCACGAACGCGAGCGGTGTTGGAAATAATAATTAGCGTACAAATTATTCCATGCCTCGTGTTACCCTCGTTTTCGGTATCGTATAAACTAGCTAGCTACTCATTCTTGTAGCTCGTTCGTTTACCTCCCTTACCCTCGTAATTCACTCGTTGCCCCGTTTTCGAGTCCTCTCAACAAGCGGCTGGTGAAAGAGAACTTGAAGTGATCGCTATATGAATGACAAGTTACACGATTCATTACACTATACATTGGCGTTTTAACCTTTTGTGCTTTAGGAATGAAACATCTATCAAAGACAAAAGTGGCCCCTATCTCCGCATTTGTTTGTCAATTGGCCCCGAATCAAAACACTAATCAATCACGCGTCGTGAGGGCACAGCGCCTCAGCGCCTATCTAGACATACAACTATGAACCACGACCACAGTATGCACATACATGACCACAGCGGCCATGGGGGACACGACATGCCAATGCCGCACCAATGCACAATGGACATGCTCTGGTACGTACTCCGCTGTCGTTGTCCTGCCGCAGCACGTCTAATCCCTTCCCAGGAACGCTAACATCATTGACACATGCATTGTCTTCCGCAGCTGGCACATCACTTCCACCACTGCTTTCATTGTTTCCTTCTTCATAATCGTTGGCCTCGGCGTCTTCTATGAATATCTCCGTCTCTTCGCTCGCCGTTTCGACCAGCAGCTTGCGCTATCCCTGAGCGCTAAAGGCAAGAACAGAATCCGCCTATCTAGTACCAGCACTTCGCCAGAACGTGGTGATGATGATTCAGGATTGTTGACTGGCCGTCGCGCAAAGCCCCATCTAACTATGTGCGTAGGCCTATCCAGACGTAAGTCCGACGTAATTGACAAAAGAACCGCAGAACCGTCGTTCCCCTTGTTCCCCGTTTGCTCCGGGCAGGATTATACGGGTCGACCGTGTTCCTCTCGTTCTTCCTCATGCTTGTCTTCATGACCTACAATGTGCGTATTTTTCATCTATCTTCCTGCTTGTGCCGATGTTTCCTAGGCATATCTCATTCTTGCCGTTGTCGTTGGCGCCGGACTTGGTCACTTCATCTTCGGCTCAACATTAGACACTGACGCTATCCTTGGAGAGACGAATGGTAAAGGCATGGCATGCCACTAACCTCACTCTTCCATTCCCACCCTTCGGTGCCATGTATATAGTTGGATTGAAGATTTAATGTACTGACTGTGATTGTGTCGACCTCGTTGCTGCTCCATGTGAGAGCTTAAATGCAGTGGAATTGCTAGTATCAAAATAGAAGTACAAAAACTGAATATACACCTCATGTTGACCTCATTTCAGCATCCTCATCCTTCTTTATCAGCCCCTCGGACTGCAGTAGCGCATCAATCTCCGAGGGTCGATAAACCTTGGCCTTGGGTGTTTTGGTCTCTTCGTCAAGCGTTAAAACAGCGAATTCCACTATCTCATCCGTGAGCACTTCTCCGGAAATTAAAACAGCACAAAGTGACGTACGCTTTTCGCTGCTTAATGTGGTACTATCCATCGTCTTGCTCATCGTCCTCAGAACCAACCCGATCGCATCCTTCACAACAATATCATCCTTATACTCTTGCTTCAACAGACTCTGTGCCGTCCCGTTATTCGCACCAATGCACGTTGCCTTCCATCCAGAATAATTACCAGATGGATCAGAGTGGTAAAGTTGGAATTGATAGTGAGGATCATGCCCAGCATAGAGGATCGAGACGCCAAACGGTCGAAGACCTAATCCGAGGCGGCAGTCCTTTAGTACATTAAAATACCAAAGGGCAAGCACGACCCACCTCCGAACTGTGTATAACCCTGTTTCAAGTCGCACAACTTCTGCGCCAGAAGCTCGACAGGCATGTCCTCATTGTAAGCCAACAAATGCCGCTGCGCCGCCGATCGCGCATAATTCACCAACGAGTTCGCATCGGCCGTCAATCCTGCCACACCACCTATCACATTCCTATTTGTGCAACAAACGCAAAGGGATATAAATCAGAAAGCGGGTCCTGAAACACAGTAAAAGCGAGGTACATACGAATTCAGCAAAAAGATCTTCTCACCACTCCCACCATATCCTCCCTCCTTCACACCGGAAAGATCAAGGAGTTTTCCTGTGACCTTCTTCTCTGCTGCGAGGACGACACCATCCTTTGCCAAGACGCCGAGAACAGTTCCCGCGTGTGAGATGGCCTCCATGGCATACTCGACTAAATGAATCCGATGAAATGAGTATTTTCGCTAATCGTATCACTGGGGCAGAGAATTACTTTGATATAGACGCCCTATATGTCGGATATGTCAGAAGCGATATAAGAAACCAAGGAATGGTATATGTGCACCTTCAGGCGAGAAGATGGTTGTGCGACCTGGAAAGTGATATCATATTGGTGATTACGAGCAAATTGAATGTCTGTGTAGATCTTACTATCGTATCGTCGAGCCTAGGAGAATATTTACTGTCAGGACTTGTAGGTGTTCCACAAATTAGAACATATACATACCATGGTGAATTAGATGGAGGTGGAGGAATTGATCAGAACGACAGAGACGCGTCACCTTGCATAACGCGTCGTCCTTTCGGTAGTTGCCGATCATTCCTATTTTTGGGCGATATTGTCTGCGCTTGACTGTTTCCACCCTGAACGTTCGACTCTCAATGTTATAACGTTATGATCAGCATTATTCGGAATCTGCGTGCCTCTGCTGATCTCTCTTGTTCTGGAGTGGGTCCAAAGACTGCACCATGTGCTGATTCGTCTGTCCTGACACAACAGACCTTGAGGGCACAGATTGTTACCCCACGGACCGCTTTAATACACCCACTCCTCACATGGCTTGTTGGCACACTTTTTCTATTGAAGGATGCCAGGTGACTGCTTTTACGGGAAGTGCTCATTCATTCCATTCCCTCAAATTGATAGTATTACAACTCAGTCGCAACCAGGACGACTCGCAACTCTTAGCCCAGGCGCTGCTTAGAGTGTTTGTACATTAGCGAGAGCCCAAAAGGGCTTGCACATGCAGTCCACAGCATGTGGGTGCAACAAGTGCAATATAGCGCCCCCCAACCATGAGGTCTCCCTAAGGCACCAGCCTAGGTTGCGTATACCTTTAAGTAAAAAATAAAACTCCCCTCTGCTCCTTCATGGAGTCTAGTCTCAGCCCCCCCCCTTCGAATTTGGCATCTTCAGCAGGGAGTTGGCGATGATCTACAGAATAATTCACCACTCGAGAAGCTCGGAGGTTGAGTGAGGTGGACTAGGACTATGGAGCCGGTAAGCCGTAGAGGTGGTGGCGAATTGAGGTACTACCAATGACAACGGCAACCTCGGTAAAATGCACGGGCCTTGATGTAGAAGTAGTGCTGTGAAAGCAGCCAACAAAAGGTGTTGGGGACAGGAATTAATGAGAGGAATTTGGTAGAATACGACACCCCTGGCACGTTAGCGCCCGGGTGTGGTGGTGGGAAGAGATCAAGAGCTGTCAGGGTGAACGTTTTGTTCGCCATCCCCCGCAGGTATACCACAATCAAGTTTGAAGTCACTATCAGCCTCGACTCCCACTATTATGTACCATACACGCTCAATGGGAAAGGCTCCTCCTAAATCAGATAGCTGTCTGTGAGTTGCACACCAACCGTGTAGTTCTAGGGTAACTCAGGAGACGACTAGAATCGAGTGTCTTCCGGATGAAATCCTCGTCTGCACCTTTCGCCTTATCATGGTGGAGTATGAAAAAGAATCCTGGTTCAGATATTATGCCATCTCAAGGATCCGCCTCGTTTGTCAGTCTTGGAATAATCTCTGCCTTGGCGATTCACTGCTCTGGTCAAGAATAGTGATCCACATGTCATACGAGTGGCACGCGCCCCCGATCTCCCTTGTTCTGAAGTGGATCCAAAGATCACGTCAAGTGCCACTCACTATACGACTCGTCTGTCCTAACCCCGCAGGTTTGGGAAACGCAGATCCCTACCTTTCGGGCCTCTTCACAGCGCTCACTCCGCACATAGCTCGCTGGCGCACTTTATTTATTGAGGCATCCCCCCCTTTCCTCGAAAAATACCTCCCCCTTTCGCTAGCTGATGCATATGAGCTCGAGGCGATCGAGTTTCAGTTCAGGGGCCTCAGAAATGACACGGTCTGTCGTCAGGCAATTGCCCTTGCAGAAAGTGCTCGGTCTCTCCGTTCCCTCAAATGGGCGGAGCAGCAGCAAATTGCCCCCTCCGCCCGCACGGCGTTCCTAGGCTCCTCCCTCCTTCATTGTCTCGACACTCTCCAATTGCATTTAGATGTCAGTGTTAGTTTCAAATGGTTATTGGATGTGGTGCAATGCTGTACTTCTGCAACTCATATGGACCTCGAGTTCAATGGACTATTTGAGGGCTCAAAATCCGTGATCAACCACCGGCGCTTCAACCTACCACACTTACGTACTCTCTCCATCTTCTCTTTCCGAGGGGACTATCGCTTGCTGGATTTCATTGACCTGCCCAGAATAACATCTCTTGAACTCCGTGCTACACGGCCGTTGTGGCATGGCCACCCGCGTGTAGAGCCAATTTTTAATTTCCTCGCCAAGTCTCATCCCTTTCTAAAGGTTCTTCACATACGTAGCAAACACGTTCCCATACAACTGGTCCTCCGCCTATTTGAAACCCCCCGTATCTTCGAGATCCCCGATCTTGATATTGCCTTCATGATGTCCTCAACGGAGGGTGAAAATAATCTTGCTTCCAGAGTCCGCTTGTTAGGAGGGGGACGGCGGAGACTCTTCTTCGTCAAACATGTTATAACCAGAACAAGTGCATTGTCTGAAATCGGGATCAATGTTGAGATAGGATGGATGGATAAGTGTACCAAGGGCACCCACGCTATTACAAGGAATGGAATGTATTATTTAGACTCGAGCGCGGAAAACTGACAATAACCGCCATTCCGTAGCTGCCTTGGATCTTTTCAGTAACAGATTACATTGTCTACTCTTGATAATCATCTGCCTCGTATAACAATGTACTATTTTCTGATAGGACAACAGATTTTATCATTCAACGCGTGCGTTATTTTCCATGTGCTTTCTCCGGATTGTAGTATCCTCTTGAGAATCAATTGCTGGAGTGCTCTAGCGCTCACTAGTGGCCCAGGTGTGATGTGTGCTTCGGTGTGCATCACAGCTCTTACCGATCCCCTTCCAACTGGTTCTTCCGGCATAAAACCTCAGTCGGGTTTGGTCACTTCCTTCATCGCCCGAGCCCAAGACCAAGTGTCGCCCTCTCTGTAGAAAGCATGGTTGCTAAGCTACAGGCGTTAGCCTCAACTTCCAGCACATGCAGTTGGATGTTGTTTTTCCCCCTTAAAACCCTAGTATAAGTGATATTTTTCTGACCCTTGGTGGGGAATTTTAAATCGGGTCTACCGTCTGGTCAGGTGAGGGGTCATCGATCGTCGCCAATGGTACGTCTCGTGCTCACTTGAGTCATATAGAGATGGAAGTCACGGAGCATAAACTCTCCTGTGCTATGTGGTTTATTGATTAAAATTTGGTCACGAATGCACACGGACGTCGAACAGTGGTATGACATTCGGATGAGGGCTGATATATAGCACAGGACAAATGCGAGACCCCCCGGCTCCAAAAGAGATTGGAAACGGTACCCTACGCTTTGCGTTTGAACCGATCCAATGCAGAAGGTTTCTTCTTTTCTTCGATAATCCCCTTCTTCGCCAATATTGCCTTCCTCTTTTCCTCTTTCATTTTTTCCAACTTTGCTCTTATTGCGACCTGGACCAAGCAAGATTAACACGTAACTCACGAGAGGTACCATCAAACGCACCGTTGCAGGATCGATCACATTCTTCCTCTGTTTCCTGAGGTATCGCTTCATACTCTTATTCTTCCCTCTCATTCGTTTCTTGTCCTTCTCCTCCCGCAGCTGCTGTTTCTTCTCCTCGTCAATTCCTTCTCCGTCACCACCACCGGTAGCTTCGTCAGCAGAGCCTGGATCTTCCGTCGTATCCACCTTTCCGGAGACGCGCAACTGGTCAAACCGTGGTAGGCGCGCGTATGGAGTGTCCGTAGCTGGTTTTCCGTCCGACGTCACGAGCTTTGAAGGCTCTACAAGGGTTCCGATGAGTTCTGGGTCGAGTGTAATAAGGTCCGGCTGAATCTAAATGGAAGCCGACTCTGAATAATCAATGAAATATGAGTATGTTGAGATAACGTACCTTGTCGAGCAAGCTCTTGACCTCCCTCTCCCTTCTCGCCTTCCGGCTCTCAAACGGATCGGCTTCTGAGGAGTCGAAGTTGGGCTCAGCAGTTCCAGGAACGAGGATACTTGAAATGCCAGCATTATGTCCTATTGTGAGGACATCTTGGAATGGCGTGAAGCGGAGAGACGTGAGTGGGCGACTTGGTATCGGATGGGTTAGGTATAGTGGTGGTGGGACATGTCCGTTGAACGGTTGTGATATCGATGGAGGCGTATATACCTAGCTGACTGTCAAATAAATTAGGGCGAATAAAAGAAAGCGGACATACGTTCACGCTTCCACCACTCGTAACGCCCAAGTACCCTCTCTGGCTCCATTCAACCTCTGTCTCGCTCCCACTCCCTCGCACGCTCCACTCCCTCACCACGCCTTTCCAATTTCGACAATCCCAAACCTTCACCGTACCATCCTTGCCTGCGGTAGCCATGTAGCGGCCACCAGAACTGGGATCGACGCTCACACTCGACACCGGACCCAAGTGCGCAAGGAGTTGGACGGCGGGGTGTGGGAGGTTTGGTGTCCAGAGGGTAACGCAACCATTTTGGTGGCCAAGGTGAATAACAGCGTTGTGAAGGTTTTGTGTCATGGTCGTGCAAGAGCCAAGTTTTGTGCGATGTTCGCAGAGGAGTTGGCCAGTGGAAGTGTCTTGGTATTTGAGGTATCCAGCGTTGCCCTACTATCTGAGTGAACTCTCGTCTTTCTCGAGCAAGGCATGGAAAGGACGTACGACAGAGGCTAGGAGCCAATGATACGGCAAGAATTCGAGCCTCGTGGGCTCGATATGTGCTTTCAGACAATGCAATTCCACACCGTCCCGATCATATACATATACATACTTTTTCTGCGCGACGGCAAAGAAAGTCTGGTCCTGGAGGAATGTGATGTCGCGACATGTTTCCTGTAGCTGCAGCTCCGTATGGAGTGTTCCCGTCTGCCAATCAAAAGTAGCGACATGCCCATGGTGCCCGGCAATCGCCAAATGCCTAACCACACCAACAGTCAGACTGGCCTCTTGAACAGGCAACCTGAATCACGTACCGACCGTTTCGCGTATACCTCGTCCTGTATGGTCCCCCATCCAACCTCAACTCTTTTCGTCCCTTCGTAGCCTCCTGGCCAGCAGACTGTACAATTTCGTCTTGACCGACCCTCCACGTCCGCTCCATTTCACCCTCAACTTCAATCTTGCCCGCATCCTCTACCAATAACATATCGGCACTTTCATCGACAAGTGCCTTTGCCCGAGCATTATGTGCAGATTGGCGGTGTAGTTCGCCACGTAGTTTCTTATTCGCAATATGCGAATATTTTGGTAGCTTACCGCTGGAGGATTCAATTGGTGTCGGGAGGAGAGATTTTGGTACAGAAGTGTGTTTCGTTACGGACTGTGCCGTGTAGTCGTTATTTGCCGAGTCTTTTCCCGCGTTTCTAAGTGAGTTTGACCCATTTTGAGAAGCCTTGTGAGAGGTCTTGCGTCGTTTTGCGAGAGGTTTTACCGCATCTGCCTTTGCGAAAAGGGAGTCCATGAAATCAAAATCACAGAACGCTCAGATCAAAATTACTACAACTGCAAGTCGTGGGAATATATGTACGGTCCGTCTTGCCGGGCTCCCTGTCCGAGCTTGGTGTTACCACTAAAATCAAGCTAGAGCTGCCGGGGGGTTAGACACAAGCTTTATTACCACAAGAGCTGGTAGACGCACGTAATTTGGTGTAACGGTCCCACTTACCACTAAAACTTCAGGCCTAGGACGCACAGCGCAGGCATTTCTGAAGTCATCGGAAGCGGATCCCAGGCTGACATAGGAGCATATATAACTTCGACCGCCGCGAGAGACGAACTCTGATGCATCGCCATCGCTGTCAAATCCTTTAAATTGGACTTTGGCTTTTAGTTACAGGCCTGTAGGACTGGATTTCTATATTGAACATTCGTGCATTTAGGGGGTGGATCTATCATCACTTTGTCGAATTTCTGCGACGCTACTTTCCCTCAAGGCTGGGCGGAAATATCATTCATGTCTAAGACACTCGTTGGAGTTTATAAACATCTAGTAAACTTCCCCAATGCTTGCATACGCCTTTGTCATTCAACGACGACTTATGCACACGCACAAATCTTCTCTTCCTGTTGGTTCCACCAATAGTAGCCTTTCACTGTTGGACCTCCCTTTCGTGATTCTCTCCGGTATCATATGTCTCCTTGATATTGCGGCTACACAATCACTCTGTCAGGTCAGCACGCACATCTTCCGGCTGTGGACATATTCACTGACTTGATAATTGACATCAGACAAATGTAACACTGAAGTATCTAATCAGGAGTATCTGGCTATCGCTCGCACAGAAGCTCGTCGCTCGAAATTCTATTGACATGTACCCGGACTACGGAGATATTGAGCATCTATCAACAGAAGAGATAGTTCAATGAACAACCCGACGGCTTGACACTGAGCGTTACTGGGTGAGGGATGAGGTTATATCCCCTCAACATCGGGTGGTGCGAAACGAAGGAGTTGAAGTGCCCGGAAGTCGGAGGTTTTTGTTTGTTCCTGGGGGCCGTTGGCTGTTATCCGCAACTTTGCATGGGGTTGTCCTAGCATGGGATTTGAACAAAAAGGATCCTCGACCAATGCCTTTGACAGAGCCGTGTAAACCCGCTCAAGGTTTTTACTCAAGCCCAGTAGCGTTGAGGTTGCACCTTCTCCAAAAGTCACCGCAAATGAAATTCTTGTTGATTTTTGGTGATATGGATAACTTGAGTAAGTGCATACGAATGATGATCGATCTCGCATTCAGTTGCTTACAAGTCGAAGGTTGGACCGGGAAATTCTCGTCCAAGCAACAGCACATCTGGGAAGTTCAGGTCAACGGTTACGGTTCTACGGCTGTGCTTTCGGCTGAGAAAAAGGCGACGTTTAGTGGTGGGCCCACGGAAACTTTCGGGCACACCGCGTTTCAAATTGAAGGCGATCTCGTGGTCCGCGCTCGTCCTTTAATCCGGGACTGTAGAAAGAAGTACTTGACTGAGGTCTTGCGTTGGAAGGACTGCTCGGGGGAACAACTCGTGGGAGCCGCAATACTCACCGACTATCTGGTAAGTTTAATCCAGAACCACAGACGCCGGTACGGCGATTGATCTCTAACCACAGCGGCAGGGCCTGGGGTGCTTGGAGATACTTGGAGACCAGCTATTGTGGATCATTCCAGGGGAATCGATTGACATCTATGACATCCCCCCCCTCAAAAATATAGATGCGAGCAATCCATTAAATTATGCTCACATTATACAACCCGCACCCGCGTGGTCGTATTCATTACTCAATGTCCCGGTCTGCACATTTTCGCAAGTATTCTTTGACGGAGTGGTGTACAAGGTCGTGATTAATGTGGGTAATGGAGTATTCCTAGGGCTCGCCGTCCCTACGGGCCAGAGTAGTTTGCCCCGCATAGAAGTCCTTTCTGAGATATCTGACCACGATTGGTCGTGGACGAGCTGTTTTGGAGTTTCAAGAGGATTTTCGTTATTGGAGGATGGGCGATATGTGGGTTGTGGCTATTCCTGGGGCGACGGATCAAGTCACGCAAGTGGTGCTGGTGTTGCAGCCTCTCGAAATCGGAGAGGGGGGCTTGGGTCGGGCTACGTGAGGAAGCACCGGGTTGCGGGATGCGACGAAGGAGCTGGAAGGGTAGTGTATCTCAAGCATCCTAATTTTCATGTGCTCGAATTTATGTAATTCAATGTCAAATGATGCAAACCACCACGTATCGTCCCGATGGGATATTATAAGGTCTGCAAAAACATGATATAGGCGCGGGAGACATTATCATGACGAATATAGGAATAAACGATAAATTACGCTTCACTGTTGAGGTAGGTTGAGACCCTCAACAGCAATTCTAACTTGTTCATCAGTATCCACTTCCAGTGGTACTACCACTACCCCTTCTTCTCCCTCCGGACTTTCGAGCGTCCTCATTTGACTCTCCAACATCGAAGCCTTGAAAAAATGACCCTGCCTCTTCCCTATCCTCTCCTCCAACAACTCCTTCGACCCATTTATCCACACGAAATATGTGGACAAATCGCTTTCGACACCATTCGAAGTCCCATAGGGAGGCTGCTTCGAACTCGATCCAAACCTGACCTTCCCCCGCAGTATATCCCGATAATACCTCTTCAACGCCGAACAAGTAATCACAACCCCACGCTTCCTCACACCAGAATCCAACGCTCGAATCTCCGCAATCCTACTCTCCGCCGTCAACCTAATCGTCCGCAACCACGGTTCCCTATCCGCATCCGTCAACGGCACGCCGCTCGACATCTTATCAACATTCGATTTAGGGTGTAGGTCATCTCCCTCCACGTATGGCATCCCAAGTTTCTCGGCCAGCGCCGTGCCCAGCGTACTCTTCCCAGTCCCACTGACTCCCTGTTACGACATCATGTCAGATTGTGTATAACCCGTACAACGGTATAGTACGAGAAGTGACGACAAGAGTCAGAATGAATCATATACCAACACCAGATAGAGACTGAAAACCTGCCAGGTCCAGGGGGGGCCACTTGGGATAGTAACAAAATCCGCCAAGTCGTATTGGCTTTCAGGCACTTATCATAGCGCCCATACGTCCCCGTCCCCCCTTGATCGGTCTCATCCATTTGACGTGCGATACTTGTACAACGCACACACCCACGCATTCATTCACAAGCCCCCGAAGCCAAAAGTCAAGACAAAAGGGCTTACCATCACCACGATAAACACCTCTCTTGCGGCCTGACTAATATCCACGCCTGATTGTGGCTGGTCGTTGATTGGGATCGCAGGCATGGTGGAAAGTGAAGTAAAGTTGTAAACGCCGAGCGCTGAACAATGGCTACAGCCTATGGACCTGACCCTGAACGGCCTGAATGTGGATAGGAGCGGGTAAGAGTTTGCTCGACGGCAATTAATTTAGATGATTTATGTACATATGTATAAGCCGAATCTTGTCGTGTAAGGGGCGTGGATCATCCTCGGGAACCGAGTCGGGCTCGGCGGGCCGACGCTAGATGGGAAGTCCATTTTTTCCAGCCTTTCTCCATCTAATACGCTTATATACGAGCTCACGTATTGACGGGGGTGTATTAACGCGAGTAAAATATGGAGAAGTTGAAATAGTACATTACGATCAAACAACAGCAAGAAAAAAAATCGAACCATCAAGACTCGACACATTACTTGATAGCCCGAAAACAAAAAGAAGTGACGGATGTATGATACGATTGGTAAAAATACAAGTGCGGAGACGGAAGGATATAGATACCACCGATATCAGGAAATATCAAGGAGTGACAATTCAGCAATTCAGCAAGCATCTGAAGGAAACGTGAATATAGAAGCCCTCAAGGCTCAAACGGAAAGAAACTCGAGGACAGGTAAAAGAAGTCGAGTATCACAGGATTGACTGTTCATGGCCACGACGTCATTACATCGCATGAGGATCTATTGTGCTGTACGCAGGAGGCGGTTGATCAAACGGGGGACTAGAAAGTGTACTGTCAGACGGCCCCTGTTGGCCGGGGAGTATTTGCAACCATCTAGAAGAGTCTTCTTCGCTTCCATGCAACTTGGGCAAGGGGTGAGATTCATCAGCTCTCACCGTGCCGCCCGTTGTTCTGCCCATCGCCAAGTCTGCTGGCGTTGGGGGCAGAGTACGCCCAGCCCTGGGCATTCCGGGAGTTAACGACATGGCAGGCACTGGCGGTGGCTGCTTCTCGGCGTCCGTTTGACCGATGCGCGCATGACTCCGGACACGGCGAATGGCAGGATCTCGAGTGTCAGAACTCGGAGCAGAAGGCGCTTGGGGAAGTGGGCGAGAAAGAGAGCGCTGACGTCTCATGATGGGTTCTGAGGGACGTCTCTTCCAGAGATCTGGGTCCGCCGGACCAATTGAGTCCGAAGTGAATGCCGACCTCATATTTTGCTGACTGCTTGCCTCGCTGAGCAGTCGTAATGGAATTAAGCGAGAGTGGATCGACTCGGTAGGCATAGCGTGTGGTGGCGGTACAGGGAGTTCTCGGAGCCGTCGGGAGCTTGTGGATGCAGGCGAGACCGGCCTCGCTTGATCCGGGAGCTGACAAGGCAGATGGGGTACAGGGGACACGTCTTCATTGAGATGGAATGATGGGTCGAGATGTGTGTGAGAAGGAGCGGACTTGTTGGACAGAGGTAAAAGGCAAGATTCTGCTGATGGGCTGAATGTCCTATTTCGAGTAATTCCCGAAAAGGGGTGATGGTCACCCTCTTCGTCCTCTGAGCAGGACGAGAATGAGAGTCGGGAAGTCGAAGCATGGTGGAACGGAAATAATAGGTCATTATGCACACTTTTTGCCATCCTTTCTTGTGCAGGCGGTGTGGGATTGAGGTCGAAATCACAGTGGGTGGTACTTTGTGTCATAACCTGGGATATTTTGGGAAAGAGGGGTTCACCGTGCGCGATCTTCCTCCACCGTAGACCAGCATTCGAATTCGGATCATCCGAAGGATTGTTTGAGCTCGGGCTTTGAACAAGCATCCATTCTTGAATGTCAGTCACCAGCAAAATGGCCGTTATGAGGAGATAGTCGAGTAAGAAGAGTGATACGCCGTGGTGCGCGAGCATGGGACCTGTTTCGTATTTATCGTACAACGTTTCGAATACAATAAGTCGACCGGGAATGGTTTCGATCGCAGGATCGAAGATGGCAATAGGCCCTTTCACGGAGGAGGTAGTGCACTATCCGAGTGAGTCGTGTTTATTACGTTGTATTAGTATAACCCGCTCACCCAATATTCCGTGCCATGTTTCCGCCATTTCAGACTATGAGAGTAGTGAGGAAGGTTGAATTTGCGCGGTCCGCTAGAGATGGTCATTAGGTTGGTAGCGAAATCAGTATACAGTTGACGCACGTTTTGGATGTAGTCGGTTTCAGGAAAGAATCGCCTCCCTTCCAGCGCGAACCCCCCACCTGTACAAGAACGCCGTCTGGTACGTTCTTTCCTTTAGAAGTTGGCACTATCTTCGGCCACTTGACAACAGCAGCCCTAGTCGTAGCATCCCACGGGTCCGTCCGAACCACAGTTGTGGTCATGTCGATAGTGCGGACGGTGTAGAGAGGATAAGAGGAAAGATCATCCTTGAGGGTCGAGTCCAAAAACGAGTGTGAAGAGAGGTTGAGGGTGAGGAGTGGTGTTTTATGAACGTGAGCGTTGCCTCCGGCCTCGAGACGACGCAAATATGGGATTTTCATAGCCGCGAGGACGGACATGCGAGGAGGGGCGCTAGAAGGACGAGAAACCTGGTCTTCTGTAGGATCCGAGTCCCCAGACCAATCCCAGTGACTCTTCAAGTCGTTGACGCCAGCATCGAATACGGGATTTGGTTTTCCCTTGGGCATTATGATAGGCGGCACAGAGGGAGCATGTGGGGATAGAAGAGGAGACTGAGAGCAGACACACGAGGGATCAGCTGTGCTGAGGTAATTGACATCAGGGCAGTCATCTGGGTAGATGATGGCCAGTGATGGTGACCAGTGTGACTTTCGGGGGACGCCACCGAGAGACCTTTGTACCCCATCAGACCTTCCGGAATATACCCAACCCCACACACCCAGCGATCGTGGTGAAGGCCCAATTTGGACATGTGAAAAGAACAGAGGCTATTCATATCCAACGTTCCTCGTCGAAGCCAAAGGGAAGGTAATGCGGACCCCGTGAGGCAGGAGATAGGGTCGCTGAAGCCGTTTCGTGCTTATGCCGTACAACAGCTCTTGTAGTCCAACTCAGAGTCAGAGGCGAAGCGAAGTGGAGGAGAACAACCTGTGAGAAATAACGTGACGTGCTGTTTTGTTGCGGACGCAAATAAACGCGCCCAACTTTTTGCAAATCCAGTGACCGACTCTTACACCGCCGTCACCATGTCCTCCAACGTCACCGACCCTGCTGTTACTGACTCGTGAGTCGCCTGTATCTATGCCTCAGTGTCCATTCTGACGCGTCTATTAAAAGTACCAACACTACAACAACCGACACAACTACTGTCACGTCTCCTAACAACAAAGGCAAAGGCAAGGCTGCAGCCACTGAAGAACCCATGCATGTTGAGGAAGAGGAGGAGGAAGATGATGATGACGATGATGACGATGATGATGCGGAGGAAGAAGAAGATGATGAGGTGGAGGTAAGTTGACGCGTCTGCACAAAAATCGGGTCCTGAATGAGGTTCCCCTAACTGAGCCAATCTTTGATGAACAGGAAACCTTTGAGGAAATTGATCCATCCGCAATTGTGCCCAGTGGCCGTAGGACTCGCGGGGTCCGCGTTGACTACACATCCGCAGAGGCGCTAGCGAAGGCAGGTCTGAAGGCAGAGGACCTCGAGAAGGATGAGGATGGGGACATCGAGATGCACTAACGCTCAGTGTGTAGATGTTTTATTTTGTACTGCTGTTTTATTCGTCTTCCCTAGAAAGGATGTTGCATTTTGTAGTCAATGTCTCTCAGTCCGCGCCATCCCTGATTGATGCGATGAAATGAGTGAGCCTAAGAGTGGGCGCCACCCAAAAACCATCTTAACCTTCTGATATACCCATGGGTGAAGCATATTGAAGTCTCGTATCGCCGCCGAACAATATCTTCCTGTCCATGTTCCTCACACTTGTCAAATTCACTTACAGCCACAACCTTTTACTTCACGCCTGACCCTTCAGTTCGTCCCCGACCCTTGGTGTTTTCGAAGCCAGTGAAATTTTCTAGCTAAACACCATCATGTTCTTTCACAAACATAGCAACTAAGGGCAATCACTGCCAGATGTGTTCTACCAATTGACCGCAGCGCACCTTCATCTCAAGTCCCCATTGAAGTCGGACTATTTTCGTCCGTACCTGAAGGTGCCCACAATGCCGAAGGTTGCTTTACTTGCAGCCGTAGATGTTATTTTCACATGCTGTCCTTCCATGTGGTCTGGTTCCACCTCTGCCACCTGATTTCACAGAGTCGATAGAGATCGCAGAAGTTTGCAGGAGTTATGTCGTTCCCTTGACCTATATAAACAAGTTATCATCCAGGTAACCGGCCAAACCACGGTGATATTAACCTGCCATCTGTGCTGCTGCTCCACTCGATAACATTTTTCATTGCGAGGAGCGCGGAAACAGGATAATCACGAAGAGGAAGGTTTGAAGGTCAGCATATCCCTAAATATTCTCTTGATGTCTGTTCAACAGAGGGCTAATTTAAGACTCCTTAGATCCTCACCAAGAGTAGTATCCAGCGACCCAACGGTGCCATCCTCATTTAACTACTTGAAGATGGATGTGTTTCAACCAAGTGTTTATCCTGCGACGACCAATTGTGCTTACATATGAGCCAAGCTCTTGTTATGGCCAAAGTTGGGAAGAAGTAGTAACTTACCTGAGTTTGTGCAGCGAAGAATATTGACAAAGAAATCTCGACAAAAATTATAGTTGGGAGGATTCTGACATTCATGGTTTAGTCGAGGGGCGAGGCTGTGAATGATTCCATGATTCATCTAAGACAGGATCCACAGCGCCAAAATAGAGATGCAACTGCGGGAACGAAGGTGAGATGGCTTGGCCATCCTCGATCTCACTCCAACATCAGGCGCAGTTCTCTTCGCTCTTCAGAAGGGAATGATCTCCACCTGATAATACTGCGCTCCCGTGAAACAGTATCAAATAGCAGGGTCGAGCGCGGGTCATTAGCCAAGCACGGATTTGAGGCTAATATGTGAATTGGTACATTGTCTGAGATTTTGCTGTGTTCCTGCTGTTTCCGAAGAAGACTCGAGACCACGGGGGGCTTGAGTCTCAGATAAAAAGGGTCTTTATATCATTACCCTTGGGACGCAAGCTCACCCGTTACCGAAGCACATGGCACCAAGTTCACCTTGAAGCCCGCGTTCCCCGAGCGGAGAGCGGCCGTAATGTGAGTCCCGCCTACCCGCTATGATCGATGTAAGAACCAAGGTGAGCCGGAATAGCTGGACAGCGGATACACGAGGTACATCTTACAACGGAGGCACTCTTTCAATCTGTTTCGTCGTTTCTGGACCCACATGGATGGAACGGAATCTTGATGTCAAGACAGATTTTAGTGTGAGAGAATGTGCTTCAGGCTGCTTCGAGCCACCGAAAGATGGGAAAATGAGCATTCCCAAGGGACAAACATCTTAGGGTCCCAAAATATAAGTGCAGTTAAGAGGAATATTTTTGAAACTTGGTGAGGGTAGGTCCTTACGCGTTATGGAGAGCGGGAGTACGACCTAAATTTGGTCCTGACCGGAAAGCCTTGAGATTGAGGCATGACGGTGTCGTAACGATGTCAATCGCACCTGCCATGTGGACCGACATATCTCTTGCATGTCTCTTGCTAATCACAACCAAGTTGCAACCTCCTTAACACTTGCTTTTCTGCGATTGTTCCAATCACCATCCTTTCAGTGACGAATGAACCTAGTTATATTTGACTCACAACATGATACGCGACACCGGCACAGCCCCACTATGATGCTGCTATTTTATCGCGAGCATTAACAGGCGTGAACCACCCACTAAACGCATTTAGCCATCAACACCAAGCTCTACTACTCAGGTAGTTTGTATGCCCTCCTCCTAATTGTCCTCGACTTTCTGATAAAGTATAATGTTAAGTCTAGGGCTCATTGTCATATTTCCTCCACCATCATCCATCTGGGGGCTCCATGTCGATTCTCCTACCCGACATCGATGATGCAACAGCTGTGGACAGGCTACATAGTCTGATAAAAACCATTCAAGAGCTTGATGCTGAGCTAGAGAAGCTCTCCGCCCGAAGGCGCATTCTTCAAGACCAGCAAGGCGCATTTGACCAACGAGCTACCGTTCGTAGAAGGTCATTAATAGTCCTTCCACCAACAATGTGGACGAAGAAGTCTGGGTTCGAACCTGCTCCCAGGGACACACATGAGACACTCCAGGATGTCGACTTCAGACTCGAGTCCCTCCTACAACGACACCGACGATTATCGTTCTCCCTTGAGATATACAGGGGCGTCTTGGCACCAATCTCCCGCATTCCTTACGAAATTCTGGAGCAGATTTTCCAATATACCCTTCCTCCTGGCTTTGTGAAGCCCAGTATACGACAGTCTCCGTTGCTTCTGACTGCCGTATGCAGGAAATGGCGGTCAGTGGCACTGTCGACTCGTTCACTCTGGTCGTCAATTTCCACGACAAGTGACTGGCCACTCCGAGTATTCCTACCCGGGTCGTTGCCCTCACGCGGCGACAAACTCAGTCGTCTCATCCCCTGGAAGCCCTCCGTGACATTACCGAGCCAGCCACTTCTATGGATAGAACGTGCTCGGGGTGTCCCTTTTTGTATGGAGATTACCATACCCAAGAAGGACTATTGGTTCGGCACCACTGATCCGTACTATCACTGGGTCATTCAAACGTCTGAGCGCTGGTTTCATCTCCGCCTCGCGGCGCGTTCTATCAATCTCGCCCTTCTCCTATCCAAACCCATGCCTAAACTCAAGACGCTCGAACTCGTCGGACTGTACGACCGCGATTACGACTTTTTCATGTTGCGAACACACGAGGCCGAGTTCAACCTCTACCCTCACACATACTCATTCCCCTGGAACTCATTGACAACTCTCGAAGCGCCTGAAACATGGTTTATTGTTGATCAGCTTGTCACCATTATTAATGGCTCGCCAAACCTTCGACGTTGTAGGACCAAAATCCAAGATATCTATACCGTCCGTGATGCTCGCTACTTCATCTCATCTCGAATAACCCACCCCTCCCTCGTTTCACTTCACATGTCCATGAACGACCGTGACGGCTACCCGCTCCGGCGATTGTTGGACTCCCTCACCCTGCCATTTCTGAAGGCCTTACATGTCTCTATTCTCAAAGAACCCACTCGTTCAGACTGGCCACACGTCGCCTTCATCCACTTTGCGCAGCGGTCACGATGTCCCATGCAGATATTACATTTGGCTGGTTTCTCAATGTTCACACCGCGAGCGGACACGAGATGGAGTGATCCGGGTCGTATAGAGGAAATCCGGTCAAGCCTCCCCTCTCTCGAATCCTTCAAATTCATATAATGTGGACGCGTCGGACAGAGATTTCAGCTGTGCAATATGCAACAAGCAATATTCCTTATTTCAAAAAAATGGTCTATATCGTATACGTCATAGTTGACAAGCCGTATTTCGTGGGCGGTGGCCACGTTGAGCCTCTGGGCGGCGTACGTCACGCCAAACGACTCTCCAGTGTCAGGTGTGCCGTACAGATACTCTATCGACGTATGGATTCGGCAGTTGCCGCTGTCAGTTGCTAGTTTCACGCGTCGCCCATGGAGAGATGATTGGTAGGAAACATGGTTTCTCTTCCCCCCCCGCAGGAGGGGTCGCTTTTTGAACGAACTATCCGAGGCAGCGTGAACCCTGAGCCTAGCATCTGAACCAAAAAATCCAAGAAGCACGCTCCATACATCGGACGGGAGTCGAACCCGTGCCGCTTGCTCTCACATATATGGAAGGCAAGCATGATACCGTTTCACCACCGATGTATACATTCACCTACCTATAACGACAGCATCAATTCAACGTCTTCACACTGCTAGAGGGTTGGTAGAAACCATCTTGGCCTGACAAACAAATTAGTGGACTTGAAGCGGGTGACATCACATGATAGCATCATTGATTGGTAGGTATTGATTCGATCAGTACGGTGAATTAAAATAGCTTCACAAAAAGGAGGGTCAACAAACAGAGGATTGCAGGCTAAATCTTAGAGGTCGTCTATAGAATCTAATCCTTCCGCTCGTCACTAGTCTTCAAGAACCAGGGTTCAGAAGTAACAAATTGTTGGGGAGGAACGCCGAGTTCAAAAAGACGGGAGACAACACCAGAGAAGCTATAAAAATACGTTGAACGACAGAAGCAGGGGAAGCGATAGATAATGCGTACTCCTTGAACCAGAGGTCTTGGTCCTCAGCATATGCCTTCGCCCACTTCTTGAAGCTCTTATCCTGGGTCAAAACGTAATCGGTGCTGCAGATTGTCATCAGTCAGATAAAATAAGTGGTGGATGACGACACATGAGACGTACGGCAACATCATAAGCGACCTGGTCTTCTTGTCCTCGAGCTGCTTGGGACCTTCCCACTTCTTCCAGACCCATTTCTCATCGAAGAGAAGCTTATAATAATCATTGGTCAAGGTAGTTGGGGAAAAGGTCCATGGGCCGTCGAATCCAGAACTGGTGGGAAGCGGATCATTAGTCCATGGGCGACGTCAGTCTCAATGACATGCGTACCGATCACGGTGACAGCGTCCGAGGGCGTGGGCGCCAGACAACGCGACAATTTCTTGATCATTGAAACTGAAATGATGTTAGGCTCGGGTCATTTCGACATCATCGGAGAATTTATACCCCATGCGGTAGAAGATGGCCCTCAAATGGTCAGCACCCTGGGTAGCATCTGGGAGGCGGCCATCAGGAGTGGCTTGTACAGCGAAGCCGTCAATCCGACCGGGACGCCAGGGAATTTTAGGACCAGCCATTTCCTTTATGATTTACTCATCATGCGACGTGTCTAATGGAAGATTGGGCTAGGTTTGACGAACCTGGATGGCACAAACGCCGGCAAGGGTCCAGAGATCGCCATAACTGATCCAAGGGAACTCCTCCTTAACTTTCTCCATGAGAGTGCGGGCAACATTTAAGCCATTGTTAGCACCATGAAGGGATTCAGGTTCGAATCGCATAGTAGCGTAATTGCTGATAATAACATGTGAGTACAGGGGAAGGCCCAGGAACGAAAGGAAGCCACGTACCTTCCACCGGTCTTCGAATCCTTATCATAGGTTCCAGACGAGTGCCATGCGAGACGGAGAAGAACGGGCCCATAGGAGCCATCTGCCGAAACCTTATCAGAGTGGAAGCAAGAATAGTGAACGAATGCTCCGCGCACCATCGTAGTCACCGGCATCCTGAACCAGCTCAGCAATTTTGTCATAAACCTAGTGACGCGTCGATAAGATTCCGCAGTGGAGAAAAACGCTGACGACGATAGAACAAACCTTCTGGTAATCCTCCTTTGTTGGCACAAAGCCAGCGGCGGATTTGGCGGATTGAGCAGCAGACTTGGCGGCAGTCCCAGCTTCCTTTCCGAAGTCGGTGAGATAGTAAACGGCAAGACCACCGACGGCGGCAGCGCCAATGCCAGCATAAAGTGCGACGTTAGACTTAGGAGGAGGAGGGGGCGCAGTGGAAAAACGACGGAAATTGTGGTTGGGCCTCGCCGTCCTCTGAGTGAGACTGGCAGAGAAGGTGGCCTTGCGAAGCGGCTGGGCGCGACGGAAGAGGGAGGAGAAGGACATGGTGGTGGTGACGAGGAAAGAGGGAGGTATGAAACCGGACAAATTAAGGATCAGTATGGGCGACTAAACAAGCCACAAACTCCGTCTCAAAACTCGAAAAAGAACGGGCGGAAACCCTCCATATTTATTGTCCAAAAGGAATAGAGTCTCGACCCCCATCACTCTCCGCTAATGTCTTTTTATTCCGAAGAGCCAATCAGCGTCAAGAGTTTTCATCGTCGTCCCTTCGCATGCGGGGAAATGCAAATGTCGCAACATCAGCCTCTTATGTGCAAGTGCACTCAACAACATACTGGACAGTTGCCTATAATTTTAATGACACCCAAGATAATCTTCGAATGACATAATTGGCTTCGAGTGCTTCTTTCACAAATTCTTGACAAACGGATCTGATCCCTGTGAGACCAAATCCTCGAATACATTCCTCGCCAATATGATTCACATGACAACATTAAGTAATTGTTTAATTAAAAACCGGAATCCCTAAGCAGTAATAAGCATGCTGCGGTCACGTGGACTGCACACAGGGTAAAGAGACCAGACCATGTGTCTAAGGAAGTGAGAAATTCGTCCTGATTGTCTATCCTCAAGAATCAAAAGCCACAAACACCGCCAATGCCCAGGATACTGCACGCCACAACCTGGTCGCGAGGAGCTCATCTAGAGACGCTCAGTTGTCGACGTCTATTGAGCCGACAGATGCATCTTACTGCATGGATTCTCAGGCCTCCCCAATGCATCCCGTTTTGTTCCGTTAAATCCCTCCAGTGACTCGTGGTGCGCAGAGGTCACTACAGTGCTGTGGACACGAATTATTGCCCCTGAACCGGTTTACCGGCGACAGAAATATTCTTCGAAACAGATTTTCGCAAATAATCCACAAAACACGCTTCCGCTTCCCAACCTCTTTTTATCTCTACTATCAACATGTCCCTCTTTATCTATGAATGTATTCCGCTCAACTCCTCGGTTTTTCTGTGGCGGCCGGGCTTTTGTTGAGAGTGTCAGCGATATTCTTCCAGCCCTCGTTCAAAAGAAGGTTTGACAAGTTCGTCTCCAGAGCTTGTGGGAAAGATGTTTTGAGAGATAAACACAATAACCGTAGCATAGTCTAATAAAGGAATGAAAGGAATGGATGTACTGTCTAAAGTGTCTAAAGTTTAAAATTATTGGGTAAATTGGGTAAAAGAGTAGGTGGAGGGAGAGCCCGACAGATAAGCTCAATCCAGAGCACTACCAAATAGCCTGTCACTGATAAATTTTACGGAATAACAAGAAAGTGGGGTGTGTACTTCTGCTAATGCATTCGACAAACATAACAACAGTTAGGGGATAATGAAACCCGACGTGCAAATGAGATAGTCATATAATTGAACCCGAGAACCAGATGAAAGAAAATGAAATCAGAGGCGAAACTGTTAAAACCCATCACGTACTGAAAACATTCTATGCAGCAGACGAAGGCAAACTATAACATCGCTCCACTTGTGATGCACTCTCTTCCCTCCGCCCTCCACTGCTACTTGCTCCATCGAGGGCAACGCCACCAGCAACGCCAACGGGCAGGTCCGTATCACTCGACGTTGCCCTCCGAGCAACCCCTCTCGCGGCTTCGGCTTCCTCATACGACGGCAACCCACGTGTGCTCTCCAGCGGTGGAACACCCCCAATGAACCCCCTTGAAGCAATTGAATAGTCTGGCACCTCCGTGAGCATACGATGGAGAAGCCCGGCCCCATCAACGTGATCTGGCGCAGGCACTGTCCTAGGACGCTCTGGATGGTGACCAGCAGAGGCAGCCTCGTGTGCAAGGTGGGACCTCGGATGGTGAATATGGGGATCTGGATGTGAATGATGACCACCATGTCGCGGGAATAGTGAGTGATTGTGACTGAGGGCGGTAAATGGTTTCATTGTAGCGCGGATAAGGTTATGCAGGTTCCGGGCATGGCCATTACCGTGGTGAACGGTCGTGCTATCGTGATGTGAACCATCAGGACTTGCTGGCCGACTTCGATTGCGACTCTGTGGCTGTGATGACTCCAAGGAGGCTTGGTCTGATGTTGGTGTCCGAGATTCAGGGGTGAAGAACTCGCGTCGGAGAGGGGAATCCGAAAGGGAAAGTAAGAGTTCGGAGTTGAGGAGGTCAAGGGTCGCGACACCCTCTGGTCCAGGTGCATGCGGCAGTTGTGAAAGATGGTGGGGCTCCAGAGGCGTGGAATGTCCGGATCGGGCCCTTGAGGCGGGTGGAGAGAAGAAAGTATCTGAGGCATCATGGCCGGGTTGTGGGCTGCTGGCGTGGTTTATCCATGGATTATTGACACGGACAGTGACAGCCTCTGGAAGGAACATGTTGGCAACTCGATCGCGGACGTGAGCTGCGTAGCTGGGTAGTTCGCGATCTCCCTCCTCTTCCGGTGGAAATTCCGAAGAACCAAGAACAAGACGACGTGTGGGGGCGGAAAACGATCGAGCTTCCTCAAGAAGTCGGTGATCTAGGACATGGATGGGTAGGGAACACCGGAGTTCTGAGGTATGTCCGTCTCGATTGCGGATAAGCGCGCTCCAGCGTATGCGATGGGTGATAACGATGGGTTCGACGGAGTGGGTAGGTGTGATGAAACGAGCAGGTATGGGAAGCGTAATGGCAGTCACCAGATCATCGTTATCATCGGTGTCTGGTCCATCCAAATCGCTCGAAGGCGTCGAAGAACCAGAAGGTAGGTGATGAGATGAAGATGAGTGAAAAAGGGAAGATGCACCGGAGGAGGGCGGCTGAGGGGAAGGAGGCACATTGGTTGCTACCGCTGTACTAGGTCCAGCAATGGAGTTAGAAGAACGACTCGAACTGCCAGATTGGCTAGGGGATCGACGAGAATCAACCACCACAGGTTTTCCATCGACAATGTCATGACGAATGGAAGCAACGATCTGCGTGTTTTCCTGAGCGCCGCTACGAGCGTAGATTTTGGTGGTTTCGTGTATCGACGTCCTAATGTGGGTAACATGGACACCCTTAGCAATGGGAGAGAACTTGAGAAGAGCCGTTAACTTGTCACCCGCTGCCCACGCCTTGTGAGGGACTACGACTGAATACATGATTTTCTCGGGCCATGTATTCTCTATTTCGAGCGTTTGTTGGTATTCCAGAGCCTCAGGGCTGAAAGAACGGTCGATGTAGATGGGTACAATTGCTTGGAGATTGTGGCTGAAACCGGGGCGGACAGCAATTGCACGAAGCTTATAACAAACGCATGCACCGCCAAACTTGGATGTATCGATCGTAGACGGGAGACTACCCCCGATTTGCAAGTGAAAAGGAAACAGATGTCGACCAGCTTTAACGGTCCGAGCGTGTTTCTTGTCGCCCTCGAGGAAGGACCAGTCATGGTGACAGACAACATATGACACCGAAGATGCAGTTGTCGTTAGGAGCCTGTTGGAATGGGTTATTGAAACGGTCATTCACTAGGCTCGTGCACTCACGATTCAGACGAGGGAATGGGTATCCGAGCCTTTCCTCGAAATTGAAGGGTAATCTCCTTGAGGGGCATGTCCTCTGCTAAGTAGAGCATGACATGACCAGACAGTCTTGTCGGTTCGACGTCTACACCAGTGCCTCTGAGTGTGAGATGTTGAGCATCGAGGGCGACCTCTAAGTGCGAACGTTCTTTCATGTTATTGTCAGCCAGGTGTGAGGAAGAAGCTGCCCGAGGTGGGGGTGGGACTAAGTCATGATCATGGTCCATTTGAGGATAATCGTGTAAGGTTGGGGATGAAGGTCTTGTCAAAGAGCTCATTGTGGCATCCTAAACGGGAAAAGAAAAGACTGTCAGGCAATCAAATGCGGTAAGTAATGATTGTTGAACAACACACGAGCGTGAACTATGCAGCGCTTTTGAGGGGTCCTTCTGATATATGGAAGTGATGCAGAGTGGATGGGATGAAGGCAAAGAAAAAACGGCTGTTGCAGGATGAAAAGAGGGCGGCTCGGAGGACGAAACGGGCTACAGTGAGATGTGAAAGGAGATGTCATTGATACAAGCACAGAGATCGGACCAGATATTGCCGATCTCCCGGCTTCTCCGCCGCCGGCCCTGGCTCATCTTCGTTCCTTCCCCGGCCTGACTCACTACTTCTCGCTGCATTCGAGCTCAAGCGTGCTTCTTGCGCTGTGAATGCCTTCCTAGGAATACTCAGCGCGCGCTGGCCATGATCATCAGCATCACTAACAATCCTTCATCTGCTACATGAGGGGATATGATCTTCTTGCTGCTGATAACAAGCCCTAGGTGGTGTTCCATTCTTCAAGTGCCTGTGCACGCCCTATCCACTTGCAATGATTATCCGACATTCTATAAGTCCTTGGATCTCGTTCTATTCATTACACTGCCAAGGATGAAACCTGGAAACGTGTGATAGAGTCCTACAGTCTGGGCATTGTGGTTCGTGGGCCTGTAAAATAGCTACCCCTAATTTTAGCTCTCAGGGTGTTCAGATATGATCCTGATGCTTCCGTCGCTATCATGGATGATGGCGGTGCATCACAAGGCGGATTCCACTGTTCGAGCCAGAGAACCCTAGAATGCAGAAGACACATGGGACTCGTTCGTCCAGTTGGTTGTCCGCAGAATTTCAATTTCTGCTCACTCGGTGCTCGACACCCGGCACCAACCAGTGGACGCTTTGCGGTTCACTCCTTGTATAGGGTCCGATGTCGAGCTACAAGCACGTCTAACCCTCGGGGCTTTTACTGCGCATTGGGGGCATCCTGCTCAGCATACCTTTCTTTAGTTGTTCTTCTCGGACTCGCGACCGACGGAAGACCTTGATGTTGCAAAATCTTCTCATGCTTGGGAGCAGCGTGATTGTGACCAGGGAAGTGATAGCACCCAAATGGATGCGTTATCACTTTATCCATATTGACAACTGTTCCCGTTCTTTCGTACGGTCGTCCCGTCCGATAATACACAAGCCTGGGTGCGTGTGCTCGACACCAATATGTAGATACCGACAATGCCTTGGTCAATCTAATGCCTAAGTATAGCTATCTGAGATCGGGATACATCCCCTTGGGGATCGGTTTCTTTCGATCGTCATTTGTCGCGAGCACCGGCTCATCTTGGGACCTGTGTTATTAATTCAACTGACAATGGGACATTCAGAAAAATATTTTTTACCGACACCCATCCGAATAAGTAAGAGACAAATGTAGAAGCTGTAGGGCTCACTGTCGTTCGGCGCCTAATGGCTCTCGGACTGTAAAGTGTTGGTCACCCTCAGTCGATGCTTCAATACCTGCACAGGCTTGAGATCGGATCCCAAAAAGCGGAATGATCCGTACCGAGCCGAGGACTTAAATCAGCCGAAACTGGATATTGAATATTTGAATTCCGGTCGCAACCCGACATTCGAATCCCATCGTGTGTCTTGGCCTTGCATAGTGGCGTCATAGACCCGTAGTAGAAGTATCTCTTCCCCCCAACCCCCGCTGGAATCTGAGTGACCTATTACGACCGTGGTGGACCGTGGTAAACGTTCTTTCATCTAGCTCTTCTGTTTAGCTCATCTTTACTAGTCGAAATGGTCTGCCTTCGGGTTCGGTCATATTCAAGTTCCTAGGAATATACAACATCCTCGTAACTTCTCCCATGACGCGCTCAACCCGTTGGACCCTACATATAACGGGCAGAAACGGCGGACTATGGCCAGGTTATCCGTGTTATCACCAGCGACCGCTTAAAATCAAAGGCAACATGCCGTTATAAAAGGTTCACCGCTATGATAGGCGAGCTGGTCGCTTGACTAAGCACACATGCACCCTGCTTATACATAGGAATATTATCTGGTTCGGACCTTTAGGTGGCATTCTAATGGGTCATCGATATTAACATCTAAAAAGCGGTACCGAGGACAGCTGGGGACTTATTCATCCAGTTAGTCATAGTGCCACAGTTTCTGGGAACAATGCGTTCTTACACTGGATGGCGCGTTCGCTCTGGCACAATTTAGTTCCGCCAGCCTCCGATATCATCGCAGGGCATACGACGGCTGGGATATTCAGGCAGTACTACGTGTGATACTTGTCGTCGCGGCTGTTGGAAATGGAAGAGGCATTACATCGGATAAATGCGCAGTAACTCATAAAGCAACACGATGTCTTGCATATGTAAACCAAGTATCGCAGAGCTAATATTGCATCCAAGGTTCTCTATTTGGAAGGCCGTGCGACTGACTCTGGATGTGTACAGGATGTATACCATTGTGCTGGGAAGAAGCATATCTTGGTTATGGGGATCTGAGAGGAGCATATATAGAGGCTGATCTCAAGAAGAGTATCCAGAACTTAAGAATGAATTCGCTGAGAAGCCATAAACAAAGTTTGCCGCCATGCGCTTCGCTTTGCCTCGCTTCACCAGAGCTGGCAGGCCAGATACATACGTTAGTGGTCTCATAATTGGCAATTCTACATACTTACGTCTGGACCCCAGACTTAAACGTGCTTATTGTTCTGCTGATTCATCAGTTGTCACGATATGCCATCAAAGCCATTGACTCATGGTCGCACGTTGCACTCGCATCTCAAGTTGTTACATAACTCATAACCAGAAACCATCGATGTCTACAGCCACCTATTTCTCGTGTCCGAAATGTGGACATCAAGTCGCCCAAGAAGGTCACCCCCACCTTTTTACTCCCTTGAGTCTGGTTCAAAGATCAGAGGGCGAGCAAACCATCCTCTCGCAGGAGATCTCACGGCTCGAAAGCACCGTACGGACACTCTCCGAGAAACTCGTAGTGTTGCGCACGAGGCTCAATGAAATTCGATCCACCACAACCGTCTTCCCTCCTGAAGTCCTATCTACCGTCTTTCGATTCGTTTGTTTGTCCAACAAATCTAATAGTCCTGAGGCTCATGAGGATGAGAGGATCTACCTGTATCCTGTCTTCAGCCTATGTTCAGTCTCATCGTATTGGCGACGACTCGCAATTTCAACACCGGAGTTATGGACAGTACTGGATTTGACCCACAAACGCCGCACCCCCTCGCCGCCCAAATCACTCGCACTTCTACATGTCTACGCCGCACGTTCGTCGGGACAGTTCTTATGTATCAAAATAGACACTACGATGAAGCGCAAAAGAGAACCTTCCCACCTACACCCCATTCATGCGCCCATCAACCTTACTGAACTCGAACACGGGGTCTTCGTTCAATATCCTTCCAAAGTCCAGAAACTGACTTTATTCTCGACGTTAGGTAAATGGGTTTTCCTCGTCCAGCTCTTAGGGCCGCAACTCACTAAACTGCGGGTGGGTCTTGTGGACTGGTGGGAGCCCGACTGTCCGCCCCTCAAATTGGTTGATTGTCGATGGACGACAAGTCTCACTGTACTCGAGTTGTATGGGGCGCCTATCACTGACTGTGTACAACTGCTCATGCATTGTCCAAGCTTGATCGAGTATCGCGCCTGTAGGCCAATTACAGTACAACTGACACCCGAGAACCAAATTCCACCAAACCACACCGTCACGCTTGAACATCTCAAATGGTTCGAGTGGACAACCACACAGGTCTACTGGGATGCCGCTATCCTGAAACATATACACCTGCCCTCACTCCAGCGACTTGACTGGGTCGAACACGGCCCAGATTCTCTTCCGCCATATCTCGGCATGACCTCCCACTTTTCCCGTGCACAATTCTACACCTACCTCACCCAGTTTCTGTCGTTCCCATCGTCAACCCTGACAAACCTCCAAATCGACTTGGCGGACATCACAAATGAGGATGTTCTGTATTTCGCGCCGACTATAACCGTATCTGCCCCAAATCTTCGTAAACTCACAATCCGATGCATTAGGGGCTTTTACAACACCATTCCAAGTACGATTGTTCCACTTTTACGGCCGCTTCTGGCAGACGGAGGGGATCTAGTGGTGCCCTTACCTGCTCTCGAGCACCTATTCTTCAAGACGCGGAGTGGCATACTCGTTGGGACCCCTTCTATTCAAGAGAATAACCACGGGCCAGAGAGTGTACTTTTGTTTGACATAATCAAGCAAAGGCGGGACCTCTTACACATATCGTCTTTCCGGCTGGAGTTTGATATGGTGGACGAATGGAGTCCAGGGGTGATACAGGGTTTCAGAGAGCTCATAAAGGAGGGTTTGAAGTTGGAAGTATTTGTGGCATCAAGACCTGTGGGTTGGTTGCACCAGGACTCGCCTCCTGTTTATCTTTCTGGGAGCGTTCAGTAGACAATGGCCCGGGTGCTCATGGGGCTAGTCCTTGGGTTTCTGCTGTATGGCCAGAAATCCGCCTTCCACCCCGTAGTAGAAGGCTGTGTTGTGTGACTAGGAATCCCGACTAGCTTTGGGGGACTCTGGTGCGAGAATATCGTTCGGAGGAGGGACTACTAGGTTAGATTAATGCTAAGGTCATTCCGATTACTGTTGATTACCATTACTGGACCACGTTCGCTCATTTGCCCCTTCCGCTATCATCCTTTCTTTGGAGGCTCTGTAATGTGTTGTTCTGCTAGTACATCTGTATTCTCGACCGTGGATCACGTATAATTTTTTTTTAAAAAAAGAAAAGAAGAAAGAATGGGGAATGGGCAAGACAATTGTTTTCATTTTGCACTCCCGAGACAGGGTCCAATGCTGCCGACTCGAACGCTTACCAGTGGCCAAAAGATTGGCAAGGGATAGTCTCTGAAAATTTTTCATCGCCTATGGGTTTCCGTCGCTCAACTTGGTGCCGCTGGTATAGAGATGGAATATTCGGACAGGCTTACAGTGTGCCTGGAGAGTCACACTGAAGTACTAAGCTGGTTCAAGTTGCTACATACAGCAGTTAGATTACTTCCACAACAAGTAGGCGCGCGACACATGAGACCCGAGATGAGACAATTTTCCCTCCTAATACCCGCTGCGGTGAGCCATTCAACCCTACTGGCTGCAACAGAATCTCTTGTTTCCGGTTATACAGCAGCGGTCGCCGGGGTTGCCACAGCTGCTGGTGCCCATCTCAACGTAGTTATCAGGGCAAGAGCCGGCACAGAATGGCCCAACACCCGCCCAGTAGCAGGTCTGGGGTGTCTGTCGAATACCGAGCTCGGTGAAACCCTTGATGGGGTTAGCCGATGCGAGGGTCAACAGTAGCGCAATGACGGTGCTGAAGGTGGTGAATCTCATTTTGCACTGAAAAAATGTAAGCAGGGGCGGTGACTCGGTACCAAGCGAGCAAGATGAAGCGCACAATATGAAAGCAAGAGTTTCCGACTGATGATGAAATTTCAGATTGTATCTGGTGGAGAGGGACCTGGACTCACTGGGGTGCTGTGCGTTTGGATGCTAAAGAATTCCGACTATTTTCATGTGGGTTTTATAGGCCATTGGGACCCATAGAAAAAGTTCCATGAAACCTTCAACCGTTCAAATTTTTCGATTAGTATGGTAAGCTCTCCGCGGGAATCATCTAGAAGCTGTCAGTTCTTGCTACCCAACGACCACCGCCAAAGGCAGAAAGGTCTACTTCCCCAAGAGGTATGATGAAGGGTGTCGCGCTGGGTTATTGCGGAGGATGACCTTGGGTTATTGCGGAGGATGACCTTTGGAAATAATGCGAGGTTTCGTTTGTAAGAAGTTGGCAGACCATCGGTGATCCAGAAGTGCTCCTTCCCTAGCCAGCAATACCATTTAAAAGTGATCGCACAGGAGTTCTAGCTGGGTGCAACCTGCCAGTCCATAGCATTCGGGAATAGTGT
>MU151258.1:0-51995 GCA_015584085.1 Macrolepiota fuliginosa MF-IS2
TGTTGTGTATATACCCTTTTTGGTGGACTATATGTGTATTCCAGTTCACTCTATTACATAAGCCATTCCTTATACATTTTTCGTAGCTCTTTGGTCTACCTCAGTCTCATTCTACGATTCTGAGGTGAGCATATTATATTCTATGCACTTAAATTGTTACTCATGTACCCTGTAGTGTTTTATTCACTTCAGGTATTTATTACAAATATATCTTAGTCTCGTTCTACAATTCTGAGTGTTTTATTCACTTCAGATCCCTGCCGCTCGTTACAACACAACTAACTGGTCTGGGGTAGGTGAACTATTATTCCTAACTCCCTTCACTGAGATAAGATTGAATCCCTCAGCTATGTGTCCAATGATGGGCATTTGTTTTCATGCAAGGATCCTGAGGTGATACAGCAGGTGTAGGTGCAACCAACCATATAGATGTAGCAGCATCATATGTTTGGGTGCTTTCAATATCCATACTGCTTGTCACCACATCATCCTTCATAGATTTGTTTACTGTACCTATGAGCTTCCCCTCAGGTCTATGAGTTGCATGTCCACTATACATATGTCCAGGGGCATCTGTCAAATATAGAACAAGAGTTTGTCATGAATGTAATGCAGGAGAGGAAATCATGAAAAAAGGAGAAGTCCAGGACAGAATAGTGTTTTCCAAACTTGGCCAGTCTTGCTGTGCTCCATGAGAAGGCAATAAGCTTGATCACAAATATGCTAATGAGACACAAGGCTCATGTGTAGGGCTGTGAAAAGGGGACTGATATGGGTGGTTATCAGATGAGGTGGGAGGAGGCACATACAGTATGTATACATGCCATGCCTCTGGAAGGCAAGGAAATAACTAAGAGGAGTCAGACAATGTGCCCAAAACATCACTGATCACTTACAGTTTGCAAATAGCCCTGCTTGAAATATCCTTATTACTATCAGCTGTGGATATAGGGGCCAGAAGAGAGACATGGAACAGAGGTAATGTGGGTAAGGGTAATGATTACAGCTGCCTCACTCCTACTAGGCTCCGACCACACCCAGGTGCCTGTCCACTGTGCCAGTCGACACTGGCAGGATAACCCGGCATTCTGCCTCCCTCAAGAGTTAACATTTTAACTATGTAGGGCAGTGGCATTGGGCCAGATTTGAGATGATATTGCAGGCTGTCATGATGCAAACATTATTTTGAGTGCCCAGGCACAAAGGGGTGTCCAAGTCGATCTCTCCTTATCTCCCCCCAGCCTACCATGCACAGCTAATCATAGCTCTGATTGTGCCTCATGCACATATCCCTACCTTCTCTATCACTCCAAGCCTCATCCCCTTTGTGCCATGACACTCCGGACACCTCTCATAGAACTGCCTGGGAGAATGCCCATGAGGATGATCTAGAATGACTGAGGATGCCTGGAATAACTGAAATAGATGATCAAGGAAAAGTTATTCCTGAACAGCATCCTAGGTAGATACTGACATCAATTCTGACCCAGCAAACTTGACCTACAAGGCTTGAAATAGCGGCATTGAATAAAACAAGAAGAGCACTGAAGTGCTGCCACCTAGGTGCATGGTGTATGAGCATGATTGCGTCCATCAATCACTTTGGTCTCTTGCCTCAAATACACCAAATAAATGGCGGAGTCGACTACATTGTGACAGTAGTAAACTAAGGAATGTAAATACAGCATGTATGATTAAATATGCCAATTTTCCTATTTCCCATGCCAGCCGAAGTAGGTACCCCTACATTTAGTCAGGAGCAGGCCCCAAGGCAATTGAGCTTTTGGCAATCAATGGTCTGAGTGACCCATAGCATGATCCAGGCTCTCTGCACATTGTTGATCCACTCCAAAATTCAGCTTCTCAGCTCCATTCGAGTGTCTGGATGGCATTGTGGCAGTGGGTATCAGGCAGATGAATCAACTTCTACTCTGGGAACTCTTTTATCTTTGAGGTATTTGTACACTATTTATTAGGTCAGTTTGTATAGATTGAACAGGACATTGGGTGAGCAATACCTGATCTCCCAGAGATAAAGTACTGATATTGACTGAGATGTTCAACCATGGTGGCATTTTCAAAGATGTTATGGTGGGTATTTGCAAAGAAGCCTGAGGACATGAGGAGATAGGTGATGATGGATGATGGATGTGTCAATGGGTGGCCACCCTATATTCATTGCTGTGCCTACTGGCCTCCACTTGAAGGCATGGGAGGATGACCCGAGGACTGAGGCCTGAGGATCAACACCCTCTCTGACATGATAAGCTATAAGATAAGCACGAACTCAGGGATGTCTCTGGAACTGTAGCAGTGCATGCCCCTGCACCCAGTTCCTGACTCTTACAGGGTCATCTGTGAGAAAAATAACATATAATCCTGTGACGTCAGAAGATATAGGTATTGTTGTGAGTAATAATGAACAACAACATATGCATGAAAAGCATAAGTGAGCAGCTCCCAAAACTCCCCATAAAATCACCGGGAGTTTCCCTACAACAGGCATCATGCCAACAAGAATTAATTCAAGCGCTTTGTAGAGTTGGGGGTGCCTGAATCATTGAGGGCAGACTGGACGCTTGACACGCACCACGACTTGCTACAATACTTCGGGAGCCGCTTCAGTGGGTGTTCCCCACCCACTGCATGGACACTGATTTCGTTCAACGCTGGTCTTGATAATATGAAGGCTTTATTTTCACAGAACGTAGTGTCTTTAGTACCACCGTACTTATCCAAAATGCAGTATGCTGTATAGTAAATCGTTGTGTGAACATGAAAACGGGAATTCACAGCCAAGTAAGGGGTGTGGGGGACAGACCAAATAGGCTTCATTGATCGCTCCTAGGGCCTCAGGCTACGAGAGCACGGACGATGTAAATACAAACCTCGAAAATGTTTTTCTCGAGACCGAGTTTAAGTGTGCCGGGGTCACGGGTATGTCACATCAACGGTTCGGTCCGGCCACGAGCTATTTTTATCCCTCAGCTGGACCGCAGCGAGCTCCAAGTTGTGATGTTGGAGTAGCAACGGGTGGCTATTGAATGTTTTCCTAATCCCACCACGTACACGAATAACGCAACGCCAACACAAGCGCTGGACTCACACCAGGCCCCCCTAGAGGCTGCAGAGCCCTCCTCGACATACCCACCACCCGGCACCGACGCCATGCGAATGTCATCCTCGTCATACCGCGACCGAATCAAAATGCATTATCGCCGATTCACACCTTCGTACACGTGGGCGTTTCTTTCAAAACAACCAGTGTATAGATTGATCCTCTATGCTGCTATCGTCCTTCTGGGTCTTTGGGTCCTTTTACACTCTATCGGTCTTTCGTCTTCTGGCTTGGACCTGTCGTCATCTTGGCCACATATCGGAAAGCCGCGATACCCTGTACATTATTCCCCCATTGTTGATGTGCCAGATCACGTTTGGGAAAACCGCGCGGAACAAGTGAAGTATGCGTTTTTACATGCGTATGGAGCGTACGACGAGTACGCAGCACCATATGACGAGGTTTTGCCGGTGTCGGGTGGGAAGATTAACAAGTGAGTGTTCTCGTTACCGCCGAGCTTGGATAAAGGTACTGAGACTGTTAACTAGCTTCAACGGCTGGGGGGTGACGGCGTTCGATTCGTTGGACACGATGTTAATTATGGGACTCGAGGACGAGTATCAAAAAGGGTTGGGTGTGGTTAGGCAGGCCAACTTTTCTATGGCACAGGTGCATCTTCCTGATTTCCACCTTCGGTATAAGCTGCTGACGTTCGGATTAGTCACAGGACGGTTGTGCTCCGTTCTTTGAGACTATCATTCGCTACCTCGGCGGACTTTTATCCGCATATGCACTTTCGCCGGAGGATACTATCCTTCTACAACGTGCGATAGAACTCGTAAACAAGCTGGACCCAGTATTCAATAGTACCAGTGGACTGGCGTACTACAGTGTCAACCCAACAACGTGAGCTGTCTTCACCCGTGTCGCGTACCGTCTTAATGGACTTGATATCTGTTGCAGTGCAACGCATCGAGGGACTCAGAATGCTATTCTGGCAGAAGTTGCGAGCCTTCAGTTAGAGTATACCTATCTCTCTAAGTTGACAGGGAGAAAGGAGCACTTCAACCGAGTACGTGTGGGCGTTCCCCGGGAAATATTTCGTTAACAATGTGCTCTAGGCCAATACAGTCATGAAAGTTCTTTCGCGGGCTAATCTGAGTGATACTGGGGGGATGCTACCCATCAGATGGGATCTTGACGCTGCGAGCCCTGCTGATAGTATGTTCTGCGATGCGCATCAAATTACCTAGATGTTTGTGCTGACCATGACTTTCAGTGCATTTGTCAGTCGGGGCTCAAGCCGATAGTGCGCACGAATATCTACTCAAGCTTTATCTCCTCACTGCAAGGTCTGACAGGACAAGTTTAGAAATGTGTATGCTCTTTTTCACGCGTTCATTTCCTGTTACTTCTGAGTTAGACCTCGCCTTCAGACATCCGGACAACAACACATATAATCACCAATCTATTATACCTATCCCCGACGCGGCATCTTCTCTATGTCACTGACACAACATCATCTACTTTTGACCGACCTGGGGTACCGACACACCTTTTCGAACACCTATCTTGTTTTCTCCCTGGTCTCCTCGCTCTGGGCGCACATACACTCCCCCTCGATAATCTCGCAGAGCTAGGTATCGATCTTCCTGAGCTCGGCCCAGAAACAACCTTCGGCCATGCTGGAAGAGCGTACAAGCTCCTCAGTTCATATAACCTCAAGGACCTCCACCTATGGGCGGCGGAGGGACTCGCACAGACATGTTGGCTCACGTACGCCGATCAGCCGACTGGGCTAGGCCCAGATGAAGTTGTCATGAACTCGATAACAAAGGAACCTCAAACTAAAATATGGGCTGGAGATCGTTATTGGCTAGCAACAGACGATTACTTGTGGATTGATGCGGTTGATAAGTGGAAGAAGAGCGGGAGTCGTGGAGAGGTGCCTGGGTTGAAGGAGAAGCATCCGGTGATTTATTCTGAGAGGCAGAGGCTGAGCGGGAAGTCTCGTGGGAGGGACTATGCAGTGAGGAAATCGGGGTATCTTCTGAGACCTGAGGTGAGTCTTGTTCTTGGTTACTTGTCGTGACGGTTGACAGGTGGGGCTGATGGTGCTGAATGAACTTCGTAGACCGTGGAGTCTTTCTTTTTGTTGTGGAAGATCACAGGGGATTGGAAGTGGAGAGCGAGGGGATGGGCGATATTCGAAGCTATACAGAAGGAGACGAAGACAGCGGCCGGGTATGCGAGTCTGAGGTCTGTTGAACGGTCACCTGGGCGGAAGGAGGATAGTATGCCGAGGTGCGTTGTGACTATCAATAAGCGAGAGAATCACTCATTGACATGTCCTTATTCAGTTATTTCTTAGCAGAGACGTGAGTGGGAATTTCTCGTATCGAAATTGCGGACAGCTGACTGGTTGCATCGTTTTCTAGGCTGAAGTATCTATATCTAATGTTCAAAGAAGAGGAACTGATACCTTTGGATCAGTGGGTTTTTAATACGGAAGCACACCCACTTCCAGTATTTAATTGGACGAAGGAAGAGCGGGAAAAGTTTGGGATATGATATGTTAGATTAGATCACATTTGCACCAACTCCATCTTTAATAAAGGATCTTGAGGGACATCACGAAGCGGGACGGCCGGAGAAGCCGGACCGTTCCACGGGAGGGGGTGATTACCGGAAAAAGGAGGAAGCATCACTCAACATTGCGGAGTTTCATGTCATTGGGCCGGTGGCTAGGCAAAGCTCTTTCGAATGGACTCCGAGCTTGTGGGCCTTTTAAAAGCCCCTTGTCCACGCTCGTGGTCCATCCCGCAACTCGTCCTTTTTCTCCCCCCACTGTCTTCTCGCCCTTCTCGCATTTGCGCTGTCGGTTCAGGCATTCCTTCAGTTCTATTACTTCGAATATGGTTGGCGCGCTCAAGCAGGGAGAGTTTGTTGGCTCACTTGATTGTGGAACTACGTGTGTTTCTGTTGTTGTAGTTGTGGACGCGTTTAGCCTTGCTCATTAACGACGGCGTGTAGATCGGTGCGGTTTATCGTATTTGATAAACATGCGGATATCGTTGCCCAGCATCAGCTAGAGTTTCCTCAGTATTATCCCCATCCTGGGTGAGTTTGGAGCTCATGCTATTTTCGGCGAAAGCTATTCTCGGCAGAAGCTGATGCCCTCCTCTTCTCGAATTCACTTGTGGTCCGGGGTCATTGACGCGGCGGTCTTGGTCTTGGTCACAGGTGGCATGAACATGACGCAGAAGAAATTCAACAACATGCGGACGCGTGTGTTGAAGAAGCTATAAAGGAATTGGAGAAGGCTGGATGGGCAAAGGAGAGTGTGAAAGTTGTTGGTGAGTTTGCGTTGTTTCTTGGCTGAGCGTGTTATTATTGGTCACTGGCGCTATCACATGACAATCGAGTGGGCATTCATCTCCATCCTCCATTACTCTGCTCAACTACCCTGAAATGAAATTACTAAATTTGACGCTGAATGCTAATGGGCGGTGTGTGACTTTTAGGAATTACGAATCAGCGCGAGACGACTGTTGCTTGGAGTCGGAAGACTGGTAAACCGTTGTGCAAGGCTATTGTTTGGGCCGACTCGCGCACGAAGAATGTCGTGGCTCACTTTGAGCACAAGCTGAAGGAGACGGGGATCCAGGTTGCGCCTGGGGTGTGGAAGAAAGGTCAGGAGGGCGTGGATGTGCTGCGTGACATGTGAGTGTAGCCTCCTATTTTTCGCATACTGAAGGGTTTGACGTTTATGTGTTTTTCCTATTAGAACGGGTTTGCCACTCTCGACTTACTTCTCTGCGATCAAGCTCCGTTGGATGATTGATCATCATCCAGACGTTGCGCAGGCGCATGAAGCAGATGATTTATTATTTGGGACGGTGGAGTCATGGGTCGCATATGTCGGTTATCCTTTCCCTTCCTTTCCCTCCAGGACGCAGGACTGATCCTTGTCAACTATATTCTTCTCACAGAACCTATTCGGTGGAGTTAAGACCAGTGTTCACATCAGTGAAGTCACCAATGCCTCACGTACCCTACTCCTCAACACATCGACATTACAATGGGAACCCTCCCTTCTCGAGTTCTTCAGCTTGCGGCCATCGATTTTGCCGAAGCTGGTGTCAACTTCTGAGGTGTATGGGAACATCGCGTATGGTGCTCTGTCCGGAGTGCCAATCGGCGGACTCGTCGGTGACCAACAGGCGGCGTTAATTGGGAATAAATGTTTGAAGCAGGGTGAGGCCAAGTGTACTTATGGCACGGGTGCATTTTTGTTGTTCTGTACTGGTGGAGAGATTGTGAAGAGTAATCATGGATTGTTGAGCACGGTAGGTTCTCCATTTGGTAAAATAGTGAATGGAATGGCGCTAATGAATTGCCCAGGTCGCGTATCAAGCTGGACCGGGGCAGAAGCCTGTATATGCATTGGAAGGCAGTAGTAAGTTTATATTTAGTGGTTTATTTTTTCTGAACTCTGAACGGGCGGGTAGTTGCGGTCGCTGGAAGCGCCATTAAGTGGCTTCGCGATACCATGGATATGATCACCTCTGCTGCGGAAGTTAACCAACTGGCTGCAAAAGAGCAAGATACGGGGGGTGTTTACTTTGTTACTGCGTTCTCGGGTCTTCTGGCACCGTACTGGGATCCAGGCGCAGCTGGACTTTTGATTGGTATAGATTCCTTCATACCCAGAGTGTTGAAATGGAGGCTGACTCGGCACGCAGGAATTTCACAGTATACCAATCCATCACACATTGCGCGTGCGGTGCTCGAGGCGAACGCGTACCAGACTCGTGCAATCATCGAGAGTATGAAGTTAGATTCTGGCACAGACTTGAAACACCTCAAGGTTGACGGTGGAATGACGAACGGCGATCTTGCAATGAATGTCTTGGCTGATCTCGGAGGGTTCACCGTCATTCGCCCAGAGATGAGGGAGTACGTAAAAATAGTGTTCGGGTGATTGCTCAGAACTGACAGCGTCTAATAACAGATCAACTGCACTCGGTTCTGCCCTTTGTGCCGGAGCTGCGATTAAACTTTTCGGATGGGATTTGAATAATCCCGAGACTTTAAAGGAGGTGAATGTGAAAGGTAGCGTAGAGTTCGAGCCTGAGTTACCCGAGCCTGAGCGACAGAAGAGGTGGAGGGGCTGGCAAAGAGCTGTTGAGAGGTCCAAAGGCTGGGAGGTCGGCGTTGACGAGGAAGCGTAGCTGAGGGGTAATTTGTGATAATAGTTATTAGGGTTGTATTTATAGTGTGAAATTGATTGGCTGCTAGCTGAGTTTCAAATGTTTGTATTCTGGTTTGCGCAACCCCACTTCCGCTCTCTGGCATCTATCCCGGCGCGAACATGTCCAGTTTCGACAAAATCGTCAAACTGGCCTGCAAGCCAAAAAATGCTCCTCCAAAATCAAAGGTATTCACAAACTTACTCCCGGACAGTCCACGCACTGACCCACGGATGCCAGTACATAGACGCCATTATCGCTGCTACCTGGTCCGAGGACGGCGCTGTCCACGATGTCTGTAAGGCGCTCTCTCCGCGCTTCCGCGAGCCCAACTCGGTCGTACGTCCCCGTCCCTGCGCACGATAGACTCATCATTGCTCACGCCGACGCCCGGCGCAGGTCGTGTTCAAAGCGCTGATTGTGCTGCATACCATGATTCGGAATGGTGCCACCGACAACATTCTTGCGCACCTCTCGCAATCAGACATTTTGAAACTGCGCAACGTGTATCTGGGAACTTGGGAAGGTCAGGATCTGCTTCTGACCCTTACGTTGCCTTGGTTGAGTGACTGACTGTTCGCTTTGGTTCACATTCGGTTCCGTCACACTCCCACATCACATATATCGCACAGGTTTCGAGAATCCAGACCACCTGCACCACTATGCTCGATATCTCGACTGTCGCATACGTGCATACCGCGACCTCAAACACGATGTCATCAAAGTCCAATCTGAGACGAATCGGGATATGCGGAATTCAACAACGCTGGAAGACGAGGAACAGGGTTATAGGAATAAGAAGAAGCAGGGGAATAATGCGAGTTTGGGCAGGAGCAAGACGCTGATGGGGAGAAAGTTGAGGTCGATGACGGTGGAGAAGGGACTGTTGAGGGAAACTAAGGCTGTACACCAGATGATTGATGCTTTGGTTGGGTGCAGGGTGCGTATTTTGTTCATCTGTTGCTGAGATGCGACTGTGGATGTGCTGACTTGATTGATTGGTGGTGTTCTAGTTTTATATGGATGGCGTGGATGATGAATTACGTTTGACGGCGCTGCGGATGCTCGTCAAGGATTTATTGATCCTATTCCAAGCTGGAAATGAGGCAGTCATCAACCTCCTTGGTGTGTGGCAGCAGTTCATGCTTATATCAGAATTTGGTCTTTATCTATTTCCACTACAGAACAATATTTCGAGATGTCACATATAGATGCGGCAGAGGCACTCTCGATCTATCGACATTTCTGTAAAGAGATGGAACACGTCACAGAGTATCTCGGAGTTGCAAAGAAGTTGCAAAATTTGCTGAATGTCCCAATCCCCAACCTACGTCATGTACGGTCCCTCTGTTGTGGACTTACGTTCCCTGACGTCTCGTTTAGGCGCCATTGTCCCTGGCTACCGCCCTGCAAGAATACCTAGACGATCCCAATTTCGAACAGAACCGTTTAGAGTACAAGGCTAATAGGGCAGCGGTAGATGGGAAGGCCCCCAAGTCCTCTGCAACAAAGGCTGCTCCTTGTTCGTCATCTTCACCTTCCTTAGTCAAAATCGCGATTGATTTTTTCCTCTTTAGCGTCAAAGCTAGAGACAAATCCTCTCCCTTCGACCTCGAGGGCCCCTGAACAGACTACATCTGTCTCTTCGTCATCAGCTCCTCAACAGCAAAAGAGCAATGTCGACGATTTCTTCAGTTCTATTGAAGATAACCAAACTAACATGTTCAATCAGGCGTCCAGGTTCGCGTTCTTGATCGCTCATGCACTGCACTTGAGGTTTAACACTGACACGTCCTCAGCCCGACCAATTTTGCTCCTCAAGCAGCACCCAACCCCTTCTCTCAGATGATGACCGGGCAGCCTTTCGTCGTTCCGCAAATTAATACCCAGCCCACAGGGTTCCTCATGCCCCAGCACACGGTTATGCCGAATGCAGCAAACCCATTCGGCATTCCTAGACAACAACCAGCTACCGCTCCTGGTCCCCGTCCATTTTCAACATTCGTTCCGTCTCCCGACCAGCAAAACTTCCTACAACCCCAAGCAACTGGTGTCAATCCATTCCGTCAAAGCATGCTTGTGCCCCAGACAACAGGAATGGCACTATTTGGTGTGGGAGGTGGCGGTCCTGGTATGGGCATGGGTATGGGTTCCCCTACCCAACAACCAAACTCAAATCCTTTCCCGGGTCCGAGTCAACCAATGCAATCCATGGCGACGGGCTTTGGCCAATCCCTCTTCAATACGGCGTCATCTCCTCAGCAATCCCAGCAACTACCCCAACAGTCATTCCAACAGTCATTCCAGCCCATGCCCACTTCCGTTTCCATGATGCCTTCAAACTCTGCTTTCTCTACCACGACACAAACACAAACAACCTTGAACGTTCCCCAACGTCCTGCATCAACTCCTTTGACTGCTATAGGCTCAACAGCGAAGAGCGCTTCGCCGCCGCCTGCAAAGCCGCTTAGGCCTCATATGACGGGAACGAGAAATCCCTTCGGGCCTATAATTGAGCCTGCCCCGCCAGTGCCGAAACCACCTACATTAGCGGAGTTGACTATGGGATTTGGTGGTGCGGGATCTACGCCTTCCGGGTCTACACAGTCACAGCAACAGTCGCAAGTTAATGGAGGCGCGACGAGTGCGGGTGCGAGTACGGGTGGATTCAACTTTGCGAACAGTGCATTGAACCCGGGCGGGACAGATATGGGTAGCGTCGCCTCATCATTTGCGTTTTCGAATGCCAAACCCGCTGGCACGGCAGCAACTTCGCCGACCAGTACAAGCACGGCCACCGGGCCGACGTTCTCAGATTCATTGTTTGGTGGTCCATCAGCAAATACGGGTGTAGGGAATGCGAATGCGAGTGCTATTGCGGCTACGGCGTCGCTGCCTACAGGCGTCGGAAGTGGTTTCGGCACAGGTCCTGCTCCGGCGTTGAAGCCCCAGATGACAGGGTTCGCCGGGTTGAAACCGTTCAAGCCCACATCATCTTTCGGTGCTGCATTGATGGACTCATTGCCAGCTGCTCCTAACTCATCGGGTACTGGAAGTTCTACCGGTACAACTGGTCCTGGTGCTGCGGGCGCTGGTGTTACTGGTGCGAGTACAATTGGACCTGGTACTACAGGTGCAGGCACATCATCATTCGGGACGTCAGAGTTTGGCACATGGAATAAACCACAGCAAACTGGGTTTGGCGGAAGTTTGGGTGGGTTGGGAGCATTGAATGCCGGCGCAAACGCAACATCTCCGCCAACGACTGCATTTGCCAATGCAAGTTCACCCAGAACGACATCACCCACAGGTTTCGGAGCAGCAGGAATGGGGTCCCGGTTGGGCTCTGGGTTGAGGCCGCAGATTACTGGCGGTGGTGCGGCGAATCCGTTTAGGGCGTCTATGGCTGCTGGGAATTCGCTGGGTGGATTTGGTAGTGCGGCTCCAAGCGTGCCGCCTTTGCCGACTGGGTTTGGCAATGGGAGTATGTTTGGGTCGATGTCAGGAATGGGTCAGTTTGGGGCGCAGCAGGGTGTACAACAACCTGGAGGACAGCAGCAGGCCCAGGGAAGTGCATCGCTAATTTGAGGTTCTGGCGTACCTTTTCTCTTGGTGTTTCCCGGTGCTAACAGATTGCCAGCCCTTTTGGAGGCGATGGTTCCCTGAGCAGTCTTCATGGCAATGAGGATGGTGGTTGGTGGATATTCGATGATGAATTATGATGATGATGCATGAAATACCACATTCGTTTTTCGGTTCTCTTTTCTTCCCTTATTTTCAGCAAGGATGTCTCCCGTCCCTCTATTGGTTTTGTTGGTTACAATTCGTCGACTGCGCTCGTTTCTGTTCCCCTTTGTCTGGGGTATTCCGCTCCTTTATTTCTGGCCTGGTTCTCGGACTCTATCTTCTTCTGGAGACAGGTAGAACTTCAAATGATATTCTCGATGTCCTTTTTATCGACTTTACCTCTCTTCTGTCTGTCTTTCTTTTCTCTCTTGATACACCAGTCTTGTAATATTGCACTTTGCTTAGGTCTAGGTTAGCAACAACAGAATTCTTCTTCTCCAATCCTTTAACGTGAGCTGGTCCATGAGCTAATACCGTTGACTCATGTGCTTTATTGCCTTGTTCGGTCGAGCTTGGCCGTCAAAGCATTTGATTTGCCCGAGTCTAAGCGTCGACGAGTGACATTGTCTGTCTCAGAATAAATGTTTCCGTAAACTCGAAAACGTTACTGTCCACACTCACCTACACCGACCGTTGTTGTTCACAACTTACTAACCCTTACTACTACCACTACCACCACCTCAGGCCTGGGGCTGCTGTGATCATTCTTTCCTCCACTCCACCATCATGACTTCGTACGTGCCATAGCACAACCTCGAATCCAACCTCATTCATTGACTGCTGGGTTACACTTTTGACAGAAACGATACCGTGACGAAATCCGAGTCAACAGGCACGACACCTGCGCCAACCGCGCCAAGGAACGACGCAAATGGACCGACGACAATCGAAGGTGCCGTTGAACAGGCGAAACGCGCGTTTGCCCTAGGGAAATATGAACAGGCAGTGGATTTCTATGCTACAGCTTTGGAACTTGCGTGAGTCTCGCGTTTCTTTGAGAATTTCTCTGGATAGGGAGGCCCCAGAAACGAAGGGCGCGTGATGCGACGCGTTTTGGCTTGGATATCTTTGGCTCGCCTTAGTTTTCACTTTCTGAACGTTGGACTGACTCAATAGCCGGCTTCATACAGCACGACACAGTACGGCGACGATACACCCGAGACTGCAGACTTGTACTTTTCATATGGACGCGCACTTCTCGAGAACGCGATTACACAAAGCGGCGTTCTTGGGAAGGACCAACCCGAAGCACCAGCAGATGACGAGCCTGAAGGTGCACGCTTCCCGCCTCTTCCTTTCGCATTCGCTAATATATAATGTTTCCCAGTGAACTCCTCTAATGGGCCGATTCTATCATTCTCAGGGGATGCGGAGGAAGAGGACCCCGCTGTTGACCTGTTCGGCAATGCGGAGAAGGCCGCTGAGGAGGAGGAAAAGGCTGTTGCCGCTGAGGCTGGTGAAGATGAGGACGAGCCCGAGGATGACTTCAATGCTGCTTGGGAGGTGTTGGATCTTGCTAGGGCTATCTATGATAAACAAGCCCAGCAGGAGGGTGACGATGAAGTCAGGCTGAAGTTGGCCGACACCTACATTGCTCTGGGTGACGTCTCGCTGGAAACAGGTACGTAACTTATGCCCGTCAATTATCCTGTGCATTGCATGTTGAAGAATGGATAGAGAAATTTGACCAGGCAATCCAAGACTATGAAGCTGGCCTCAAACACAAGGTTGACTTACTCCCAAAATCCTCCCGCCAGATCGCAGAAGCCCACTACAAACTCAGCATGGTCCTGGACCTTACTTCTGGCCGTCTAGCAGATGCAATAAGTCACGCCGAAAGAGCTCTGGAGAGTGTCGAAACAAGATTAGCGGAACTTCGCGATGGGCTGACCGGTCAACTCCCAGCCCTGCCCGAAGAACCTCCTGCAGATCCGAAGGGCAAGGGCAAGGCCGTCGCGAAGCTTGTAAGGGACGATGCGGTGCAAAAAATGTCCAAGCAGCGGATAGAAGGCGAGATCAAGGAACTATCGGAGTTAAGAGACGACTTAGCATTGAAGGTATGCCTTGGATTATTGTACCCCTGGCCAGCCCTGACGGATCTTACAGGTCGAGGAACTCAAAACATCACCTAATGATAAACTAGCACAAAGTGCACCTGCACTTGTCGCTCAAGCACTTGATAAAGAACTGAACGCTGGTGTCAAACCTTCCGAACTCCCCCCGGCCGTCAATGATCTGACAGGCATTGTCAAGAAGAGAAAGAAGGCCCCCGCGCCCGAAGCCGACGCTGCGATAGAAGCCAACGGAGCCAAGCGCAAAGCCGAAGATGAGACAGACGTATCGAATGCGGAAAAGAAGGCCAGATTGGAATCGTCCTCGTGATTCGCGTCTACATCTATTCATCCTTCTTGTTTACTAGACTATATATGCATATAGTTCATTGGTCTTAACTCCTTTTATGAACACTAGTACCATCAGATGACACCTTTTTCCTCGATCTAAGGTTCACAATAATACATACCAAGAACCATTTCTAGGTGACCAGTGCCCACGTCCAATTCGCAGAACGACCTCCGCACGAGGTATAAAGACTCAATGGGCTAACAATACTACCCCCAGCCTGCACAGACATGGTAAAACTGGATGCACTGACTCAACTTCGCTGTAAGTTATACCCATCATCACCTGCAGCGTTCCGGGAAATTTCTCACTACGCATCTTCACAGTGACTTGTGGTCTCTGCAATGGCATCGCCATCCTGACAACAATATTTCGCGTTAGCATTCGTTTTCGTAAGAGCCAACTCTGGGTGGACGATGTCAGTGCATTCTCCGTGCCCTTCCTGATCATATAATTACTAGCCCATTTCTTCTCAGATACTAGCTCTATTTAGCATGTGTTCATTAATTATACAGCTAATTGCTGTCTTTGTTGATCCTAGTAAGCCCCGATATAACAATTACTTTACACCAACTAAAATACTTCATCCCCCCCAAGACCACCATAACGGCATCGCTCGTTACTATCTTATAGACAACATGTTTTTCGCTGCTGTCTGGTAATACCTCGTGTGTCTCGTAAGCTTCTCGTGATCTAAACTTTCGACAACGCAGGCTGGCACGACTTTCTACCCTATTCCTTATTATTCGAATCACACGGAATCTCCGGCCAAATCACCACCTTTTCTTCGTTGCGGCTCTATTTCTGTTTGCCTGGGTCGTTCTCACCGCCCAGATATATTGGGAGTGCGAGACTAAGCCCGCATGGAAAAATGCCGAAACCCCGCAATGTAATAAATTTAGTCGCGGTGTTCCCATCTGCCAACTTATCGGTGAGTGCTGAACACTTATTCCTGTTTTGTCTCTTCCGTGCTATAGACACTAATGACTTTCCCCGGGCGAGTAGCCGACATTATCTCAGATGGGACTCTGTTATTTGTCCCCATCCGGCTATTCATGATAATCCAGGAAAAGGAACTCCGCTACCGTCTGATAGTGATATTCGGAACTTGTATTATCACCACCATCGTGTCGTTCGTGCACACCGCCTTTCTATTTGAAGTTAAGGAGACACCTATTATCATCACGGCTGTTGTTGAGGTGAGTAGCAGGGCTCTACAAGGTCCAATTTCTCATCCTTTAAAAGAACGCTATATCTCTCGTCGTGTGCAACGTTCCAATCATGGTCGCCACTATCGTTAAGTTGCGAAAGCAGAATACCTCCCCAATCTCAGAATCGGGTGATATCCTGTGCTTTGCACAGGGCAACACCACCAACCAACAGCAACATCAAACGCTATACCCCCCATATCCCTTACGGGCAGAGTCCCAGAATATGAATAACCTGCGCGCTGACGCGTGAATGATCCATGTCACGAGCATCGTGCCTTTCCTTTCCTTATGCGTCGTATTGGCGTATCGGCCATGACTAACCCTACCCCGGAATCATTCGAGTCCCATTGGTGTGTTTCCACATATCTCTGTACCTGGCTGATCTTGATGAGTCTGATTTGTAGGCTGCGCTGACGAACGCAATAACCTACTCAACAATACGTTAGCACAAAAATGTATCACTTACCGCCCACCACCTAGCTACTTGACAAGGAAATGGCGGCACTAAGCTGCCTGAAATTCTCCAGGCAGCTAATGACTCACTCGTATTATTGTCAAGAAAGACAGGAGGAGCGGGAGAGAAACCACTAGCGCCAAAGCTGCTATCACCGTAGCGGCATCAACAATGTCACTGGAGCCAGAAGCAACGAGGCAGACGTATCAGATAAAGAAAGGCCAGATTAGAATCCGTATCACGATGTAATCTGGCACCTCTTTCTTCGAGTTTAGATATGATATATCACTGACTACGGTCATGTCGAACATCGGTGACATTATTGTGATACGATGTGCTCCCCGGCCGGGAATTGACACCGGGACCCAGGCACCCAGTACAATGAGACATGCTTTATATAAAGGACCAGCTAGCTAGCCGCAAGGACGCCCCCCAACTTCTTCCAATATGTCGGACTTGAGTCCTTTGGCTCAAATTCGCAGTAAGTAACATCCACCTGCCTCATATTATGGGTGGAATCTCCTGATACATGTTCTTATAGTAGCTTGTGGTACTTCTACTGGTGTCGCGACCCTTACAACAATATCCCGCATCATTGTTCGGACTCGTAAAAGCCAGCTTTGGGTAGATGATGTCAGTGGACTCTTTTACTCAAACAAATTATGATATTAACCAACACCCTCACAGGTATTGGCTATATTTAGCATGTGCACACTAATCGTACAGCTGGTTGCTTCCTTGATCAATCCCAGTAAGGCGGTCAGTCTTGTCGATCCCTTACACCGTACTTAAGCCCGGTGCGCCCCAAGATCACGATAACGGCGCTGTTCGATATTACCTCATATCTAATATGTTCTACGCCGTCATCTGGTAAAGTTTCTCCGTCTCTCAACAAGCTTCCAACTCGAGAACTCAACCGTCTGTTACGTAGGTCTGCTCGTCTTTCTATCCTGTTCTCTATTATTAGGATCACACGGGGTTTCCGCCCAAATCGCCATCTTGCCATTGCTGCGGCTTTGTTTTTACTGGCCTGGGTTGTCCTCACCGCCCAGCTATATTGGGAATGTGAAACCGAGACTGCCTGGAAGCATGCTGAGATTCCGCAGTGTAAACTCGACCGCGTTGTTGCCATCTGTCAACTGATCAGTGAGTAGCTGTTTCTTTATGCATTCGATGTTGGAAGTAGTTGCACAGCTAACTCGGATACATAGCCGACATAATCTCGGATGGCATCTTGCTAGCCGTCCCCGTACGATTGGTCATGATTATACAGGACAACAAGCTTCGTTATCGTTTGATATTAATATTTGGGACTTGTGTCATCACTACCATCGCATCTTTCGTGCATGCCGCCTTTTTGTTCGAGGTGAAGGAGGTGCCTATCATGATTGCGGCTGTTATCGAAGTGAGTAACAATTTTATGCAAGCAAATTTTTCTTATTCATTTTAAAGAGTGCGATATCCCTCGTTGTATGCAACATTCCGATATTGGCTACCGCCATAGTCAAAATGCAGCAACATCATGACGATACTATCCTGGCCCCACACTCCAATACCGTACCTCGCTTTTGGGGAGAACACGAGGGCAGTCCAATCAACGGCGGCAACATCAAACATTGCCCTCTACCTCTTTCATCACTCCAAAACCGGATCCCAGCAGTCCTCTCTATCTGATGCGTAAAATTGGCATAGTTATAATACCCAACCTATGATGGTCGATTTGTATGGCACTACTTCCCTCACTCCTTACTCATGTCTCATCTTCAACCCTCAGTTAACAGACCAACACGAATATCCCTCCAGGATTTCTGGGGCGTGGGACTGGCGGAACTGGAAGCGCGGTTGGCACGATTAGAGTACTTAAGTCTACGGAAACTTCGTCTTGTTGGCATGACCACTTGGAACCACTGCGCCATCATTGCGATGTAGACAGTGCCCTCCTATGTGAGCCCTCTGGACACACCTCACACATGCCCTGTCCCCTTTTCAGCCCATTCATGACAACCCCCTTCTACGTCACACTCGGCCTTATTGTTTTTGTATATCCTGCTCTCTTTGTACCGTAGCGCCCTGATATGATCACGATTCCCGGGTTTTTTGATACTTAACGCTCCCTATACACTCCTTCCACTCGGCTTGCCCATCGTCATCCCCAAAGCACTTGCCTTGATGTCGTCTTCGTAGCGTACGTTGTCAATACCGCACGCACGCTGTGATCGTCCTGACACCCGAGACGTGCGAGGCTTTATTCATGTTGGTCCTCAAGATGGGGCGGTAGTGTAATTTCTGTCTTCAGTACCGTCTCGATGTTCACGGAATCTTGCTATGTCCTGCCGCTTTGTCATAGTTTACTACCCTCATCATTATTCTGTCCTCCCCTTTTCTGCCTTTTGTTCACCTACTATAGTCCTTTGTTTGCCGTTATGAAATACATTCATTTGTCGAGCCGGTATAGACCGAATCAAAGAGTAGCTCCAAGAGTAAACCCTTTTGCAGCCTCGTAGACTCGGAAAGTTCTCACATGCGTAGGCTCAATGCGAGAGTTCAGAGGCTCAATGGTGCTGGTCGGTGACGGAACGGTATCCCCGTTGGTATGGGTCCTAGGTGCCGGCATAGTGGGTCTGGTATCGTCCATCGAAAGGGAATTCAAGGCTTCGGATGTATCAAGCGGCCACGAGAAATGCTCCCGGAAGTCCCTGAAACAGTGTGAGTTAAAGTGCAGTACAGCGTCGTACGTAGGGAAGAAAATCTGTGGACTCACGTTTGGTAGTCCAACATCGCGTCCTGGATCTCGGTGGACACAGATGTAGTCGAAAAGACGGACATATCCGAGATCGAATCATTGGAATGATGTGAGCCCTTGCGCCCTATTTCAGTACCCATAGGTATGGACGAGCGACCCTCGTGTTCAGCATATTGATCGACCGGAGAATAGAATCTTTGCTGAAGGAAACTAGGAACGACGGTTTAGCCGGACGTAAATCAAGGGTTGAGAGACAATCCACAAACTTTTCGTACTCCCAGACGGCTTCCAAAACGCTTTCCTCGTCAATTTCCTCATCTTCAGTCGCCTCTAATGCATACTCAACCAGATTGTTCTTACACGACAGCAGCATCGTCAGGTGCTTCGATGTATGAATCTCGATCTCCGCAGGAGACATTGGAATCAACGTCGAGGGCCATATCATCAGTCCCGGAGACTCCACGAAGGCGCCCGCCGAAGTTGCTAGAGCTGTAGGTGCTTTGCGGCCTTCGGCGTGGGGGCCAACACTGGGGGGTGCGACCATAAGACGCGCTGTGGTCAACCCCCTCGCATGGCCAAATACTTTCTTCAACACTTCGGGCAAAAACGTAGACGGCTTGATATGTATGTCGTATTTATGCGTCAACAGGTGCTCGAAGAGCACTTCCAAATCTCTGCTGATTGCTTCTTGCTGATTCCACTCGCTCGCAGTCAGAGGTTGTGGTGTGGTGTGATCCTCCGGGCGTGGCGTCGCTCTTTGGGTCGATGGATCTGTTCCTTGTGTGATGCCACTGAGTTTTACTGCGCTGACCCTCTCGTCTTCCTTCTTATCATCTCCTGCGACCCCTTCCTCTTCTCCTTCTTCGCATAATCCAAATAGACCGTACAGATCCTCAGATTTTGATTTCTCTTCCAACAAGGCTAAGCCAAGCCCAGGGTTCGTCGTTCCCGAGTCAATAGCATGTGTCGAAAATGTGGGGGCCCGATTCGAAATGGTAAAGTCAGATCTGCGCCCTGAGGAAGCGGGGGATACTGGGAGGTAATCGTTGGCCGGTGGTGGTGCTTTTCCGTAAGGAAAGAAAATTTGATCATCTATGAGCTCGAGCCGCCCACCGAGGGTCAGCACACGAAAGACTTCTTGAAGAACGAACTCCCAGGAACCAGAAGTGATACAGAGAGTCAGGCACGACATTCGGACAAGATCGAAGGACTCGTCGGGGAAGGGGAGGGGTTGATCAAGGCTAGAGTTCGATGTTAAATGGTGTGGCAAGTCAAACTGGCACGGCGAGCACTCACAAGTTACCCCGTACGAACTTAATGTTGTCCGCAACCCCCTGCCTGACTGCCCACAATCGAAGGGATTTCGTCGTGTCAACCATATCGAAACCAGTCACACGTGTCCCATAACCTTTCCAAAAGATCGCTGCGTCGAGCACCCAGTGTCTAGAAAATCCAATTGATCAACCCATCCAAAGGTCTGTGTAAAAAAGACTCACCCTTGTCCGCAACCTAGGTCCAAAACCGTAGTGGGCGGCATATTTCCATAATTATGGAATGTTGGGGTATTCGTTGGATTGAGTCGGCGCAGGAGTTCACCTGTGTGTCTATCGCTAAAATATGCCCATCCATAAGAACCACTATGGATACCAGAGACGCAGACTCACTTATCCAGGAGAAGTGAATCATAGGGATCAAGTGGGTATCTGCCTTTGACTTTGCCCCGCTTCGCCCGGCCAACCTCAGCGGGAATAGGCACTGTAGAATGCGAAGGCGACAGTCGCCAATATTCATCCCCTTGCTCTTCAGAGTTTTTGCTGTCACCACGCGCACCAAGTCTACTGCCACTTGAATTAGCTAGTTTGTTCATCGACAATGTCTGACCAGACGACAACGGAGTGCCCCTGTCCGAGTCGAGCTCTCCAAGGGACCTAATACTTCCTTGCTCTTTTTTCTTCAACTTCAGGCTAATCCCCATAAACCCCGATCTTCCACTCTTCTTTTTTCCAGTGGCAAGGGTGCGGTTCGGGCGAGCACGCGAGCGCGAAGATGGGAATACGAACGTCTGTCTCGAGTTGCTTGCTGAGGATGAAGAAGACGTCGAGGTCGATAGGATAGTTGTAGTAGTGGAGACAGCATTATCAGAGTTTGTCCCTGATCGGGTACTATGGGTTGGAGCGCCAGAGGTTCTCAATTCTGTCCTGGTGAGTGAGGAGACGGAGGGAGATGGAGGTACCGTAAATGAGTCGCTATATGGCGTTGTAGGGGTAATTGGATAATCCACACCATCACCTTGATGCTTCTTCCTCTGAGACCTGATGTTGATCTTCTGCGGGGTTCCAGTCTTACTTGAGACCTTTGGGCGCGCCGTCGATCTCGAACCCGGGAAAATGAAGCCGGGAGGTTTTGAATCCGATGTAGAGTCTGATATGAGAGATACAGAACGATCAGAGGAGCTGGACGGCGTTGAGATGGTAGTGGTGGATTGGTATGAGATTTCATGTGTGCTTGAGGATGATGCTTCGCTCGTATTACACGAAGGTGAGCTGAACGCATTTAGCGACTGATGCACCGCCCTGGGTTCCGACCCGTTCAAACTCGAAGGTGGACCAATCCACTCTAGTGGAGATGGTGCCGACCCCGGGCTTGAGTTCGGGTGCGGAGGGTATATAGGTGGAGTTCCATCACTGTAATATCCGTCTCCGTGTACCTGACGATAGTTGGGATGCAAGAACAGATTGGGAGAACGATCTCTGGATCCGCGTTCCACGTGCGGCTGTAGATTTGGTCTCCCAAGGGATGTATGGGACCTCGAATTAAGATGGTGAATTGGTAGTTCCGTAGGAACCGGCGAGCTGGAGGCGCCACTATGAGAATACAGCGGGTATGGTGCCCCCGATAGAATCGGAGTAGGAGGCGTAGATCTTGAGTAAACTCGTAACGGACCCGGACGCTGCTGTTGATAAGTATCTTCAGTACCTCCCCCTGTATTGATGACTGTTTGAGATTGAGGCAGCGGCGACAGAATGCGGGGGTCTTCATAGATGATATTAGAATTATGGTATGATGGGCTCGGCGTGACCCGAGGAATAGACCGAGTGGATAAGGACTGGATTCGAGGAGGAGGCTGGTACGAGGCATCGAGGTATGTTTCCCCATCGGAAATCAAAAATGGTTCTGGAGGCGCCGAGTATCCCGACTGGGTTGTTGGCATGCCAGTGACGTATCGCTGTTGTGGAGCGAGGCTTTCCGTGTGGCTTTGGGGTGTCATGAGAGGCCTAACATCCGGTGACCGACTACGATACATGATTTCTTGTCCGTGCGCAGACTGTTCCACTGGCGTACGCGGAGGCGCCGTAAGAGGGTTAGGTGTGGTGGGTGGAGATGAAGGATGTACTACGGTATCTTGAGCAGTCACAAAAGCCGAGACATTCGCGGGAGCTTTGGATTTCGACCTAGAAAAAAAACCTTTATTCGGTTTGGATGTAATCGACCCTGTAGCTTTCTTGACTGGTTGTTGGTGCTGCAAAGGCTTCAGCTGGCGCTTTCGCCCTCCCGCTGCCCTCGAGGACATTGCGAAGTGAAGGCGGAGTGAAGGCTGGTTAGTAAGAAGAGCCTTTGAATGTGATGGCCAAAGGAGTAATCAGAATGCTGGGGGTGGCAGAAGATGGATGGCTGGAGTGGACTGAAGAGGCATCCCAATCCTTCCTATTCTTGCCCGAACCAGTAAGTACGGACCCCGAGATGCATATGCGTGCGATATCTGGCGCATATTGGGTTATATCCTTTCGGGCTATGTCCTATAAAAGGCGCAAATGATCAGTGAATTCGTTGTTAAACTTGATTTTGCCGAAGAAGACCTGTTATTCTAGACGCTAGTTCGGTGACTCTTGAGAGTGTTCTGAAGCCGAGGGTCCTGACGAAGACACATCAGAGCACGCCAACAACGCGTCTCCAGGGCAAGAAGCAGCACCGGTAGGATCAACGCCTTCAACAGGTTGAACCGGACTGTCCCAGTGTCCAGTGCCTGTTGGTAGTTGCCCCGACTAATCGATATCGAGACAATTAACAGAACACTCAGGGGATCAGGTGAGCGGCCACCATACCTCGAGTGGGGCAAGCACACGTCGTCTCGAAGCTTGAAGTTTGAAAACCGAACTATCTGCCAATCAAATGAGTGAGAGATAGCACTAGTTGGTTGTGCATGACTGTTGACAGAAGCCGTCTAATTTTGGTGTGACGTAACCAGTGGTTGCGCATACAACATGGTCCCACGAACAGAACCAGGCCACCCCTCGGAAGAGCCTCACAGTGAGCCTGATATGATAGATGGAGTTGTCCCCTTCAATTCATGCACGGAACGAACAACGCGCCTGGCAACGTCGCGCAGCGGATAGCAAGAATCGGGAACGTCCGTTACTAGAGTATTGTCCTTATCTCTTGATTCTCCATCACCCAAATATAAGCAGTATTAGCTTGGCATCCAAATACACACCATCAGCAAAAGCTTAAAATACTTATCTTTAGTTCACGGTACAGGATGCTAGGGACTCAAACCTCAAAATTCAATAGAGCATTCATGACAGGGCAAAGGAATTTGAATTCAGGTCCTGGGTGCAGCCAACCAATGACATTCCAGTGCTGTGGAAAGAACACCTTTCTTCACATTAGTCCACAAGGTCGTGATTTTGATGTTCATTCCTTATCTCCCAACATGTGCAGTGCGGGTTTTCTGACATCTCTGCAATTCAAGGGACGGGAATTTGATGGAAAGAAGGCCACTCTGTGCCCGAAGAATCCGTTGGCAGCGCCCGCCATTGTCAACCCGTGGTATTGGTGGGTAGGTTGTCAAACACACGATGCGGACGCGCTCTGTCGTTCAGATTGCTTATCAGTACACGATTTTGGTGTTTCTCGGGACGGGTTGTGTGCTATCAAAATTGGGTGGAGGAAGATTGAATTGAGTAAGTCGTATGCGACTGCTCTACCCAAGGTGTAGTGGCGTTGTTGAGCCTACATCAGGGCCCCACAACCTGGTACAGGTGGCGGGTTGACAGATCCTTAATGACTGCACCCTTGTAATTGACTAAATCAGGGACTGCAGAAGGTCAGGCACAACATTTTCAGCTGGGCGGATTGACGCTGGTTCATAACTTGAGAGGCGAACTGGCGGGACACCGTCAGTCGCCCTGCTTAGGGCGCCAATTGACGACTAAAAAAGGGCTACCAGGACTCACTAAGTACCCGACTTCTTCACAGGTTATATTTTCAGGACCCCAATGTTCTCAGGTACATGCAATGGCATTCCACGTCGCCATTCTGTTCGATCACCATCCGAGGAGAAGGTATCCAAGGCAACGAATTTAACGCGTACTCGCCAACAAACGGCCAGGAAAAATTCATAATCAAAACGGCACAGAGGTAGCCTCAATCGTCTTATGCTTGAACTGCTTCCCATCAGTCCCAAACTCCCCAACAGTGTGTCCCACCTTCGCCTTACTCCTCATCTTATACTTGTACGTTACAAGCCCCTCCAATCCAACGGGCCCACGCGCGTGGATCCTCCCCGTACTAATCCCCACCTCCGTACCAAATCCATATCGGAACCCATCAGCAAACCTTGTAGAAGCATTCACAAACACTCCAGCCGAGTCAACACCTTGACAAAACGTCGTCGCATTAGCCTCGCTTTCCGTTACGATCGAATCGGTATGGTGTGATGAATGCGAGTTGATCCATTGAATTGCAGAGGATAGGGAGGGGAGGGAGACGACGGATAGTGTTAGGGAGAGATGTTCAGTTGAGTATGATTCGGGTGCAGATGGTTCGACGTGCGACTTGAGTTTCTCTGCATCGAGGGTGTTGTTTAGGTGGGAGAGGGTGCGTTCATCGCAGAGGAGTTTGACGTTTTCTGCGATGAGAGCTTTTGCTACTACAGGCCAGAGAGTCGAGAGTAACGACTCATGAACAATGAGGGTCTCGGCCGAATTACATGCCGAGGGATAGTTAACCTAGTCAGTAAAAATAATATTAGACTAGCTTCCGAGTTTTTCTGATCAGTCAAACGTACCTTTGAATCCACAACAACCCTCACAGCCTTTTCAATATCCGCACTTTCATCCAAAAATACCGAGCACAACCCATCCGCATGTCCCATCACAGGTATCCTCGTATTGTTCTGAATATTCTTCACGAGCGCATTGCTCCCTCTCGGAATGACGAGATCAATATACTGGTCCAACGCAAGCAAAGACGACACCTCCGCACGAGTCTGTATCGTTTGAATATACGTAGGCGGGAGGTTTGTTTGTGCGAGACCAGACGAGATGGCGTTAGCAAGAAGGACGGTGGTTCGGTTGGACTCTTTACCGCCTTTAAGGATCGCGGCATTGCCTGAGAAATGGGACATACCTCAGGATCAGCAAAATCCGTGCCACATCTACTAAAAATCAGACATACCAGATTTGATAGCTAACGTAGCAATATTAACCACAACCTCCGGCCTTGCCTCGAAGATAACCAAGAGGACACCGATAGGGCACGAAACCCTGTACAACTCTAGCCCATCATCCAGTTCACTGGCATAGTTCACTTTCCCCGTCGGATCGGGCAAAGTTGCTACATCGAGAATGCCCTGAAGCATCGAGCACCATTTATCATCCTTTCCCAGGTCAAGGCGTTTGAGAAGCGATTCGGACATGCGCCCAGCATCTACCTCTACTTGTGCAGCCTAAAATGAAGCTTAGGTTTTGCAAGTCAGGCGTGAATAGTAATACGAGCCTGTAGATCCTCTTTGTTGGCAGTAAGTATTTCATCCTTCCTCGCCTCAAGTTCACGTTTTATAGCATGCAGGGCAACAATCCGTTCTTCTGAGGGAATAAGCTGCGATGCTTCGAATGCAGCTTTGGCTGCTTTTGCAATCTCTTCTGCACTGGACATTGATTGTAGTTAGGAATTTCCAAATAGCCTTTTGCGAAAAGTATTTATACTTTTCACAAAATCGGAAATGACTCAGGTTCGCTTAGATCAGAAGTACAAACATTGTGATCAGGTGCTAAACAACAAACATCACTCAAGGATATACGAAACTGATCATCAAGCTAGGCTCTCAGATGGGGGTTACGGACGTGAAATGGACCAGCCAGAGCAAGTCTCTTAAAAGAAATTATGTATTAGAACTAAGAAAGCATGCAGAAAATTTTATTTTGGGATCCCAACGTAAACTAGCCCAGGAGAGTCTATGGGAATAATCGAAGGCTTTTACGAGGTGAAGGAGGAGACGTGATCCTCAACAGCCTTCCTGATCTTGCCCTCGAGCTCTGGTGTCACGGCACCAGCGGAGATCTCCTGGAGGAGGGCGCTCTGGGTAGCAGTGAGGTGCTCACGGAACTCAGCTTCCCACTTGGTGATCTGCTCAACAGGGATAGAGTCGAGGAGACCATTGACACCGGCGTAGATGATGGGGACCTGAACTTCAGTAGCCAAAGGCTGGTATTGACCTTGCTCTAAAGGGGGTGTCAGCCAACGACATGCGAGGGGGTAGTGGTAACACGTACTAAGGAGCTCAGTGAGACGGGCACCACGGGAGAGGAGGAAACGAGTCGAGGCATCGAGATCAGAACCGAATTGGGCGAAGGCAGCGACTTCACGGTATTGTGCAAGGTAGAGCTTGAGCGAACCAGCGAACTTCTTCATGATCTTGCTGCAAAGAAAATCAACAACCAATGACGTCACAAGAGATTCTAACACCTACGTCTGGGCGGCTGAACCGACACGAGACACGGAAAGACCGACATTGATAGCGGGACGGACACCACGGAAGAAGAGCTCAGCCTCCAAGAAGATTTGACCGTCAGTGATGGAAATAACCTAGAGAGAATGCTGTGAGAAAGGGATTATGAGACTAGTAAACATGACTTACGTTGGTGGGAATATAAGCAGACACATCACCACCCTGGGTCTCAATGATAGGAAGGGCAGTGAGAGATCCACCACCGAACTTATCGCTCATCTTGGCGGCACGCTCGAGGAGACGAGAGTGGAGGTAGAAAACATCACCAGGGTAGGCCTCACGACCGGGGGGACGACGGAGAAGGAGGGACATTTGACGGTAGGCAACAGCCTGCTTGGACAGGTCGTCGTAGATAATGAGGGCTGAAGAAAACACATAAGATTATAGAAAAACACAAATTAAGCGCAGAAAACTTACCGTGCTTGCCGTTGTCGCGGAACCACTCTCCCATAGCACAACCCGAGAAAGGAGCGAGGTATTGGAGGGGGGCGGCCTCAGAGGCAGTGGCAGCGACAATGATAGTGTACTTCATGGCGTCGTTCTCCTCGAGGGTCTGGACGAGCTGTGCAACAGTGGAACGCTTCTGGCCAACAGCAACGTAGACACAGTAGAGCTTCTTGACCTCGTCATTACCATCGTTCCACCTCTTCTGGTTGAGGATGGTGTCAATGGCAACAGCAGTCTTACCAGTTTGACGGTCACCAATGATAAGCTCACGCTGACCACGACCAATAGGAACCATGGCGTCGATGGGCTTGAGACCAGTCATCATAGGTTGGTTGACGGAGCGACGAGGCAAGATACCAGGTGCTTTGACGGAGGCACGACGACGCTCTGCAGCCTCAATGGGACCCTTGCCGTCAATGGGGTCACCAAGGGCGTTGACAACACGACCAAGAAGGCCGGGACCGACGGGGACATCGACAATCTGGCCAGTGCGCTTGACGGTATCGCCCTCCTTGATGAGACGATCGTTACCGAAGATGGAGACACCGACGTTGTCAGCTTCCAAGTTCAGACACATGCCACGAACACCCGACGAGAATTCCACCATCTCTTCGGCTATTTGGTTCGGAAGGAAAACACGTCGTTAGCTCGTCGAGACACGTGAAGAACTAGACGAGGCAACTAACCTTGGACATTCTTCAACCCCCAGACACGACCAATACCGTCACCAACACCTTTTCTCCGAGTAAGTCTGACGGAGACAGGGGGTTGGACGAAGGAAACCTACTCAAAACACGGCCGGTTTCCTCGACGTTACCGCCGACAGAGGTGCCCGAGATGCGAGACTCGAGGATGGAGGAGACCTCGGAAGCAGCTGTTCGGAGTGGGCGGGAAGTTGAAGTGACGTGTAAAGTTCGGAATACCGGGTGACCACGGAAGGAGCGTATGCGGAAACGCGCGCAGTGAGCTCGGTGTTCAAACGCGTGGAGTTGAGGGCATAGCACGTACCAGGCTTCGCGGTGGCATACGAGCGAGCACTCTAGAAAAGCAAAAGCAGAATTATAGCACCGGGTGAGTTTCTTTCTTGTTCTCCCAGACGCAGCAAACACCAAGCAGTGCACTGCAGGACGTGGCACACACCTGGGCTGACGCAGCGAGAGCGCGACGTGTTGAATTTCTAAGTGCGATACGGTACATCTGGAGTGGGGAGGAGGAAAAAGGTGGAATGAGGTATGAAGAAGGGAAGTTTTCGGTTTCTAGTACATCGCGCTCGGCCTTACTCGGAATATTCAAGCTCCGCTCCAATTTCGGAAATTTCGCACACTTCATATACCGCTCAGGGTACGTCCATTTTCTCTGAACGTGTTGTTGTTGCCCACACCAATGGCGGCGCTGGCTGGTATCCTCAGGCGATGTGAGTGTCTTTTTTCTAGTAATTCTTACGTGAAATCTCATGGAGGTCATTGACAGTACCCTCGCTGTCCCTTTCGCGAGCCCTCCATACCCAGGCAATTACGCCAAAATCGACCATTTCTGCCCTCCAGCTCATCCGCAATCAACCGTCGCAATACGTCGTCGCATCATTCCTCGGTCGTGAATACATCCTTACACCACGCGACCTCCTCACTGTCCCTCGCATCCGTGACGTCAATGTTGGCGACGTTGTTACTCTCGACGCCATTCACGAGCTTGGCTCGCGTGAATATACCCTCCGCGGCAACCCCACCCTCCCTTCTTCCAAAGTCAAAGTAGAGGCCACTGTCATTGAGCACACAAAGGGTGCTATGGAGTACATCTTCAAAAAGAAGCGGAGAAAGGGGTACAGGAAAACCATCCAGCATAAGCAACCATACACTCGTCTTCGCGTTAGCAAGATTGAGATCCCTGTCGACGCATAACCACCTGTGTATATTATAATTCGACCTTCATAATACGAGATTACATAGCTAAGGCATAATGCATAAATCAGAAAGTTCGAGTACTTGAGCTCAAATCTCGCCTTCCTCAGGAGTCTCAGCACGAGCAGACGGGTCGCGTTTGTCCACTTCCATCTCCTCGCTCGGCGCGTCATCGCGGTCATACCGGGGCCGCTACATATAAATCAAGAAACGTAAGAACACATGCACCACAATTCGAGATTACGTTCGAAATCTCACCTTTTCGGCTCTGTCCTCGTGGCTGCCGCCATCCCAATCTCTCTTTTCCTTAGGCTCGTCCCGATACACCGATGTACTCCTTTCCCTTTCTCTCTTCGGCGTACCATCCCATTCTTTCCCATAATAATCGGCTCGCGAGCTCTTACGTCCACTGTCCCGTCTCCTTTCGTCATCCTTGTGTCGTGACGACCTGTATCCATCCCTATCCCGGTCATCTCTATCCCGTTCCCTCCCGTAGTCCCTTGTCCTACGTTCCTCGTGGTCATCGTACCGATGGTGTCGTGAGCTCCGACTGCCTCGGTCATAGTCCTTCCTGTCCCTGTCCCGCTCCCTATCTCTCTCACGATACTCCCTGTCTTTTTCTCTTTCTCTCTCCCTCTCCCTGTCGCGATCGCGGTCTCTGTCTTCTTTGTGTTCCTTGTGTGGCTCTTTTCTCTTCCTGCTCGTGGTCGAGGCACCATCTTCCGAAGCGGCTTCGCGCATGCGTTCCTACCCAATAAATATTAATTGGTACTCATTTTTTGCATAAAAGTATGGCTTACCTTCTGCCTCTTGACGTACTTGGAAAATGCCGCGCGCCTTCCATCATCATCATCGATAGCCTTGTACTCAGGCAGGTGCTCGATTAGAGCAACGACCTTTTCGAGCGTCAATATTATTCGAGACAGTGATAAGAACAAAAGCTCACCTCTTCGTAGGGAAGAGTGATATCAATGGAGTCCGAAAGTTTCTTCATGGCATATCTCAAATCATCCTGCAAATGCCGCTGTTTCCTTTCGGCTCTCCTCTTTTCGTCAGCCTGTTTCTTCGACGCTGCATCCTTGAGCTGAATGAAACACAACGATTAATTCCGGCAACATAGAGGACAAAAATAGAACCACATACCGCTTTGAATACGTCGTGCAAATCCTCCTTGCCCAATTGTCCCACCGATTCCGTGGCACCAGCCTCGAGGACTTTCATAAAATCTTGCTCATTCGTATCGACCCCCACTACAAATCCTTTCTCCGCTTCCCCCATCTTCACATCCCCATCAACCTCCACCGTCGGCTTTTCTACTTCTGTGCCTGGAGGACTCCATTGCCTCAAAACGTCCTCTACCGCAGCGACTTTAGCGTCCAGCTTTTGGTCGAGTGCATCAACGATATCCCAGAAGAGTTCGAGGGGATTAGATCCGGGGTTGCCGAGCATATTGAGATAACGTTCGTCCCCCTTGAAGCGTGGATAGACATCTCTCCACTTGGACCTAGCTCTAATCCTGCCCTCGTTAACAAGATCCTGCAAGAGCGCCTGGCAAACATTGTCAACCACAAATCTACTTCTTATAAGGAAAAACATACCTTGAACGCTTCTCTGGCCTTCCTCTCTTTCCTCGTCTTTTCAACCTGTGCCCTCCGAGTCTGCTCCTCGTACTCCCTCTCCCTCACCCGACTATAGTCCTCGAATGCTAGCAAGATATCCAGAGTTGGCAATTTCTGCAGCTCTGGGTCCGCCTTGCACTCGTCAGATTCCATAACTAAATTATGAGCAGTCTTCCAACGCGTGACGACATCGACGTTCAACTCCTTGAATAACGCAACAACCTTGGACACACTACGCGTACGCGCAGCACGAGATTCTTGCTATATGCGTGTGAAAAGGGAGGAGAAAGCAAGATGAAAGGAAGAAAATGACAGGAGACATCGAGTGACGCACCATTTCGCGTTGCTTCAGTTCAGTTACATATTCCTCAAAGATGAGCTTCCTCTCGGACTCGATGCGACCTTGTTGCCAAATCGGGTGCTGCGCAAAGAGCTTGTCTGCGGTTCGGAAAGTCGTGTAGTGAAAAACATTCGGGTTGCCTTTTAACATATTCCTAAGGGCAGGACGTAACTTGGCAAGCCGAGCCTCTTTTTCCTCCTGCTCCTTTGCCCTCAACCCATTCGTATACTGCATTACTAGCGTCAGCGAGAGCAAAAGGACGGCGGCGAATCTAACGCATACCTTTTCCCAACATGTCTTCTTCTCAGCAAGGGTGTTCAGAGCCTTGTACAACGGGTCAGTGATAATAGCACGCATCGTTTGGTCCCAAGTCCAATTTGCATCCACGCCTGCCTTCTTCAATAAATGAACAAAAGCTTTCTCACCCTCCTCTACAGTCGCAAATCCATTATGCGGGATCACGGGATCGTCAGGTAAATGAGGGCGTGCCGGCAAGACAGAATTCGCAGCAAGTGGGAGACCATTGCTTCCAGTATGAGCACCAACTGTGAGAGAGGGTGTACCGGCGTTTGGCGCGCTAGTACCATTTGCTTGTTGAGGCTGGGATGAGGGAGTAGATGAGGATGTGTCAGCGCCTCCCATGGGGACGAGTGCACCTTGAGTTCCTCCGACTGGTGTAAATCCTGGAGCGGCTATGGCTCGGGGTTGGCTAGTGTAGGTATTAAGAGAAGGGTTCATGGGGGAAATGCCATTCACGGAATACCTTGCATCTTGTCCCGCGGGCCCATCTTTACCTCCCTCCTGTACTTGGTCAATGTAAAGTAGGACATCTTCAGGCATCTCCCATTTCGATTCTTTGGTTTCGGTCTGCGAAAATGCATCAGCCCCTGGATACAATCAAAAAGAAAAGATAGCATACATTGTAGTAATATTTTCGCCCATTCGAGAAATACTCTTTCCATTTGGTCTTGCTGAGCGCTCGCTACAAAAACTTTGAGTAACAAAAGGGGTTGATTAGGACGCGATACTGACCTCAAATGACGTTTTCAAATCTGTCGTGGAAATTCAGTACTCGAGAGTAGCGCAGTAAATCGATCATCAAGAACTCACCATCTGGTTTCTCCCAGACACTCTGCTTCGTGCCAGTATTGAACCAATACGTCCGTCCTTCAGGATTACGGTGCTCCGTCTAGAAAACATGATAGGTTGAGTCTTGAGAAGAGATATATAGCGATAGTTATTATACATACCCAGATGTTCATCGTGGACTTTGAAATGAATTAATCGCTTACAGAGAGGATCAGTGTAGGATGGGGTATACAGAAGACCCTGGGTGACTCGCAAGGCGGTGATGCGAAAAGATTGTGCGTGTTTGTCCTTGTAGTGTTCAGAAGATACTGAACCACAGATCCTTCCAGAGCAATCTCGACTCCGGACTCCGAATTCCGAACTCCGAACCATTCAAGCCATCCATCTCAAATGTCTTTGAGTACTGGCGCTCTATTACAAAATTGGCGCCTTGTTTTAGGTATTCGTTGTTTATCCCGCCGATTTTAATTGAGTTACACCGTCGGATGAGGCAAGTAACAATTCAATTTGGACTCGGGACTCGGGATGATCGTCGAGCGGCTATAACGCTGAATGGCCAAAGTGCGATAATTATCCGACAATCGACGTCCTAACTTGAGAACAATACGGGAATATATTTTCAACCACATACTGACCGAGGTATATGTGATATATAAATGTGAAGGAATTGTTTTGTTTGACCCTGCAGCCAGGATATCTCCGGACAGATTGAAAAGTCCTCACCAGACTGACCGCCGAGCTCCGCCCCTACAGACGTAGCTAAGTTTGCTCCTTTGGAGTAATGGAATCAAGATTCTTCTCCCCCAGCATATAAAAGGCCCGTGGCAATGGGCTGAGTTCTCACACCCCCACGGCGTCCTCACCGCTCCAGCATGAACACCATTCTCCCCCCAGAACTCCTCATCAAGATACTCTTGCGATTGAACAGCATAGAACTGACACGAGTATCTTACGTCTGTCGGTTGTGGAAAACTATTGTAGAGACTGACCCATGCCTGGCTCGAGCATGCTTCAAACAACCTAGTCCACATTACTACGATGAAGGTGAGCCTCGCTGACGATTGATTGCCTGGTTCCCAACTTTAACGACCTGATACCCCCAGGCTGTGAGCCTATACTTTTCCGGGACCCTACTGAAAACACTCGCGTACGGGTAAGACGCTGCCTTTCTTCACAGACACCCGTCTCACGTACTTCCTAGTTCCACCCGGCGATGCATCGCATATCGTATCGCATGGGAGATTCGATTACTACAGTTCAACTCCGCAACCCTTCCAACGATGACGACATTTGTCGTACACCGCTCGTTAATCTCCCCCTTCAGACCGACTACGCTACAGTACCTGCCACGACCGATCTGGACATAGAGGTCATCCCAGCAGAAAACAATAAACGTCGAAGCTGCTCCGGCCTCCCTGGAATTACGATCACTGTCTCGAATCCTGCCGGCATCAGGCTGGGTGACATCTTCTCATCCATTGTCAAAGAGTAAGAGTATTCTGAATGCGTTTCACCTGGAAGTCGCCGTCGATCTTAACCAGGAATGTAGGGCCACGGAACTCTGCGATCTAGTTGCTTACGCCAGCCGCGGTGTCTGCTACCAGCGGATGCAACCTAGCCTCACGTTTCACAAGAAAGCTGAAATTCTTGGGAAGCACAAGTAGGTCTAGACCAAGTATATCGGGGCAATTTAATAATTGACTTTGCCACACCTAGATCCTACACAGGCATTAGTGGTGCGGTGGTTGAGGCTGGCAGGATCAAGGCACAGGTTTGCACGGTGCCATAATTATGCGCTCACCGTCTCGGACACCGCTGCAAACTCCACCAGTCTTGTCACATTTCAAGATCCGTTGCCGGACAATGTTGTATTTCCCTCGTCATTTCCTCTGCACCGGAGAATGTCATTGCGAGTCACTTACATACTTATGTACTTTTAACATTATTAGCTTTATAGTATGTTGAGTATTCCTCCAATTAATTATTTTGATGCAGAGACGCGATGAAATCACCTGCCTCAAACAAGAAAGACCCTCGGTTTGACCGAAACTGCCAAATCGAGGAAGCCTGTCGATCTTATTGCCTCATGTGGGTCCATATATAACGAAGGGCTGTTTTCAACACTTCGCTTCATCCTTGGTCATTAACCATCGAAAGTATATTCTGGTGATAGGGTTGGGAGATTATTTACAACATCTTGTCGTATCCAAAACTTGGGTAGTAAGATATCTACAGCGAACTATAAGAGCAGAGTATGGGAACACATCGAAAGAAACCGAGTCAATTCTAAGCCTAAGTATCAAGAGTCGAAATTAAGTGGTATAGCCCGAAACAAGGCCCTTCTGAAGGGACAGGTCCACAGAATGCTTCGTATTCACCGAGCCATAATTGCCTGAGTCCTCTCTGTTGCTTCTCTAATAGCTTTCTCCGACGCACTCAAAAATTCTTCCACAAGTTTCCTCCCATCCACCCTCCTCCTAGCGGCCAACCTCGCAGGACTTACACTACCAAGTGTGACATCATCTGCACCGTCACCGATCTGCCCATCCACTATTCCGGCTTCCCATCTCTCAATCCTCACTCTACTCTTCTCTGCGCTCTCCCACTCCGATTGCCATCCACCCATTTTATTCTTTAGTGCCTTGATCTTCCTGCCGGCCTCTGTGGTAGCAGCACCGTTCACCTGAGCTTGTTCCGATAGTGTTGTAAGAGACGAAATGAGTGATGAAGTGAATTTCCGTATATGCGTGAGATGGGGTATCGCGCTCGCAGGTGTTGTTTTCGATGGTGCGGGTATAGGAGGCGGAGGAGGCAAGAGGGAAAATGTTGCTTTTATTGGTGAAGGTGAGACCGAAGTTGAAGGCGAAATATCTTCCCCAAGGACTTGTGCATGAGGGTCTATATCCCATTCATTCTGCTGTGTCTGGTCTTCCTCTGCTAGGGTATCCAGTGCACGTCCAGATGAAGTCGCAGTAGGTGTAACGAGAGTCATAGAGGACGATGAATCGTGATCAGCATCGGCATCCTCATCACCCAACGAAGGAAACTCGTCGACGCGGCTCAAAACCTCCGTTCCCCCAACCTCACCTGCAATCTTCTTGAACTCCCTGTCGTACTCCAGTAGTTCTCGTAGCTGCCCTTCCCTGTTCCTAGCAGCCTCGTCCATCCTCCGAATAATATCCGAGGCGTAGCGTTCCAGAGCCGGTTGTTGGGATGGATGCAGTGATGTAGCCCGAGTTGAGGAGGTCGACAACGTCGAATCGCTATCTAGTGTCCTGAGGTGCTTCAAGAAGTTTTCTGTTGATTCCAGGTCCTGAGCTAACACATCCATGGCATCCGCCTCCGGCCTTTGCACCTTGATCACGGGCTTCCTCCTCTTCCCAGCCGGCACAGGGCTCCCAAAGCCATTCGCGCCCTCGTAATCTTCGTCATCATGAGCCCCTTCTTCACCACCGCCACCATGTCCATTCAACTCATCGGCAAATGAATGACCTTGTGCCAGCCCAATATCCGCAGCATCTCCGTCGTTAGCCAAGGCCTCATCCACACCATTCAGAAGCGCATGTTGTTCCTGATCCAACAACCCTTGGTTCTTCTCCTGTTCAACGTCATCTTCTTCTGGCTGCAGCCCCGAGTTTCGGCACGCGGAGTTCACAGGTTCGTCAATCCCCTCCGCACCCTCGTCATACTCTATTCCAAACTCCTCCGCCAACAACTTTGACCCAGCACTCGGTTCAGGCATCAAGGCGAAAGCGAGTTCATGTGCAAGTGAATGCTGTCTACTACCACCATTTGCAGCTCCATTCAATGTGTTGCCATCATCCTGGGCATCGTCGTCCTCTGCTGCATTCAGCGCATGTGCTAGACTCGATGGCGCAAGTAACGAAGCTGAGGATTTCCGTGAAGTTATACTCTGCCGCGAGGGTCTACGAGGAACCGACTTGGATGGTGCGAGGAAATGAGAGGACTGCGGTGCGGCAAAGAGGTCATCTTGGTTTGTGTAGTGAGGCATTTGGTGGGTAGTTTGTTTGTGATAATTGGCTTGACGCGCTAATGTTTATTCCAAATCACGCCGTGGCAACCACCACGGATATCGCCGGTTATGTACAACTCTATATAGCATAAATGGCTTTCGCAGCTCAGGAGCTAAACTACATCTAGTACCCTCTCTTTACGCAGATCCATGATATCGGAACCTGCAGCAGACAATGTATATTAGGGTCATTCAAAGATAGCACAAGTTATCTTACCACGCTGTCCTAGCATCCACGGCTTCCTTTCGCACTGCTCGCTTTGGATCGTCGAGAGCTTTGGCGAGCTCTTTTAACACAGTCGATTTTGAAGGATGGAGTATATCGTATCGTACAATCGAGGGGAGCTTCTGGAGGTACTTGAGAGCGGATATTCTCACTCTCTGCGTGGGATTGAGCATGCGGTTCTATGACGACCCGAAGCTACGCACCAAGGACGGCATTTCCTCCACATTGCTATTTTTCAACATCAAAGTTGCCAACGTGGGAGCGTGACTCGCTACCAGACTGTGTTCGGGCGAATCTCCCTCTGCTGCCGCTAGGAACGTGTCAATCACATTCCACCGGATATTGGCGTCCGGGAGTTCAAGACCACGGAGGAGTAGAGGAATGAGCTGGAGTGAATGATTAGCTTTCGGGCGCATTTTGTTCACGGAGAGCGGCGCATACCCCTGGGAGTTCATGCTGGTATGCAGCTTTGGGGACGGATGTAATTAACGAGGTCAACGCAACCAAAGACGCCGTTTGCTCCCGCGGTTCTTCATACCAATAATGAGCTCTGAAATGCCGTCTGACACAGGATGGGTTGCTCACTTGTTGAATCTTTCGCACCTGCAATGATTCTCGGAAGAACTCTATTCACATATTTCTGCGCGTATAGAATCTGTTAAATAACTGTCAGCTCATTGTACAAAAGTGTGTAGAGGGCAACATACACGGATCACTGCGTGGTGCTTCTTGGTCAACACATCGTCTGTGCCAGCAACCTCCCCAACAGCCTTCGCAGCATCCCAGCCAACGGCTTCATCGCCGAAGGCTTCAAAAAGTCTATCAGTAAATTCCAGAGCCATCGGATGATTTCGAATGAGAAGGGCTTTAGATATCTATGATATTCCATGATGAGTATCAGTTCATTCGCATTTCGTGGTGAGGGCAACACACCCATTTCCAGGCTTTGATCGCATTTCTTCTCCGTTCTGCAGAAACACCAACGGAATTGATTTTCCGGTCCCAAAATACTGATAACGTGGTGCCCAAAAATGTATCCAAACCTATGAACCTTGTCAATATATCAACGCAGGGGCGAGAAGATAACAGCTATACCATCAGTATCCACTCGCTTGTTCAACACAGAAGAGACCAATTCTAAAGCAGCATCCCGCTGAAGCTCAGAGTCCGCAGTCCCTAGGCTCCACCACAGAACTTTGTCGAGGAAAGAATTAACTTCAGATACGACCGGTCGTACCTGAGTCAAACGTAAGAATAAACAAAATTTTCTTAAACCGATAGTCCACAAACCTCCTTTCGTAGGGGAGTGATAGCCGCAGCGAAGAGGGCCACCAGATTCTTCTGTACTGTTGGGGTTGTATCCTGAAACCAAACGATGTTGAGCAGCTATAAGATGCGGTACCAGGCGGGAACAAACCGAAAACACCAGCAGTTTCCTGTCTGAAGGAATCTTCTGATGACCTTCCACGATGGACTTGATATTCCCTTCTATCAATGCATCATACAAGGCCACCGCATAGCTCTCCTGCTTCCTGAGACCCCAAAACTTGTAAGCATGCCCTCAAATACTGTCGACATCCAAGACTACTCACACTAGCGGCAAAACCTGCAAAACTAGAGTTATAATTTCTCCGGCCTTCTTCACCAGCCTAGGGTCCGTCGCAACGCCTAACCTCTTTCTCCACCTCTCCTCCTCAACTCTACCACCAACCTCCTCATCAGAAGCGGAAAACGCCGCAAAGACAAACAAGTTAAAAATCCCCGGAATAAGCCTATCGATGTACTTGACCACATCCGGGTCTCCTTTGTCTACCTTCTTGCGTAGAGTCTTCGCTAGCGTGTTCAAAATCCAATGTGCATATGCCGCGTGCAGCTCCACCTCGTCCTCCATTGCAGATGATCCTGTCAAAAAAGAGGAACTTGGGACACAGATCAAGTCTAGTTTCGTTGTCAATCGGATCACCAGCGTTTCGAATAACTGGGCTTGAACACATAGTGTCTCCAAAGTTGATAGGACATTAAGAATCTTCACGCGTTCAGAAATTGCGTCGGATGCTGGAGGTGTATCTGGGAGCGACCTGAACAAGAGCGGGAGGGTTTGTTCCTCTACGGGCCGGGTGTTGACCTTGGCCACAGCTGAAAGGAGGTCAAGAACGGCATCACTGACAGGAAGGGATCAAAAAAGATTTGGTTTGCAATGAGGCGGAAATTCCAGTCACATACCTGGCGTCGTCAAGATCGTCAGAACCAGCCCCCAGAATCTCGTTGATATTATGCACGACGAAAGTCAATTCTTCATCCGTCAAAAGATTTTCCGTCGTAACCACGCCCTGCAATCCAGCCAGAGCTGGCCTTCGAGATGACGCCGTCTTCAGACCAACCATCAGCACGCCAAGCACCTCGTCCTTGTGTGGCGTCAATGGTGGTACGGTCAGCTCCATTTCCATCCCATCCTCTGTTTGTGCTGGTAGGGGTGATAGCTTTGATAAAGACTCTCGAGCTGCAGTGATGAACTCGGACAAGACTGTGAGCACAGGCATGCGGTTTCCTGCTTCATCTGGATCGAAGAACAGTTTGACAAGATGCGGAATGGCTTGGGAGATGGTATACTTTGCGACAGATGCTACGCGATACCTATGAGTGCGCGAACTATCCGTGAGGATGAAGGGCTTACGAGTTGTGCTCATGAAAGCACAAAGGATTTTAGCCGCAGGCTTTGCTTGACTCTTCTCTGGCTCCTTCAGAATACCGATGCACTCTTCACACACTTCACGAGCCAAGCCCTGGATTTCCGCGTCGTCTCCTGTTGGTTCGTCCGTTTCGTGGATAGTCTTCACAAGAATTTGAGTGGTGCGCAGAGCCTCCTCTTCGTTTACCGAATCGGTGGGCTGGAAGATCTGAAGGAACAATTATATGAGACGCTTGAAAAACAACATGGTATCAGGACTTACCTCGAGCTTTAGTGAATTCCATAGCTTCCGGGCCTCGGCACGGGCTAGTGCTGACCCATACACCGGAAGACAAACGCCCATGGTTTGCAATGCATCCCTCTGGTCCTAAGTAAGAAGAAAGTTGTACCAACACGCCATGTTCATACCTTTGTTGCCCTTGTACCCGCCAATAGCTTCTCCAGAAATACAGGAATTGCCAGAGATCCAAAATATGGGGTAGCGCTCAAGCACCCCCTGCGGAATAGTAGGTCAACAGCAGGATAGGATCGAGAGGCGAGAAGACATACCGAAGAGCAGCACGAAGGTCATCTGTCGTGATTCCATATGGGTCGTTCGGTGGGGGCCTGAAGGTGATAGGGAAGTAGCAGAAGGTGATATTGAAGAGTGTCTATTGGGCGGATGAATGGTATACATGGGGGTGATATGTGCACGAGACACACCTCCACTCTTTCATGAATATCAAACTCGATGAGGATGACTCGAGCAATAGCAAAAGCCACGATGAGGTTTCGAGGATCTTTCTCTCCGTCCACGAGCAACACATAGCCATCAAGAAACTCTTTGCCCATCGCCTTGAGAACTAAAAGCTGTCAGATATAATAGAGTATGCCGGATTAAAACACGGACCGTCACGTTGATTTGCGACAAGAGAATCCAGGATCGAGAAAACGACGAAGCGAACGGATTGTACCAACGCTTTCATCTTTGCATGGAGGAACATACTAGAGAGTGTCAAGAGGTGCTCTTAGCGAAGGTGTAGTATGGTTACATACCTACGCAAGATACTTTGCACTTCAAGAGTCCCGCATGTTGGTAGCTTGACCAGGGTCTGAATTCCCTTCAAGGCTGGAATAATCGTCCCCGAGTCTTCAAGCTTGCCAGCATAGAATGTCGACAGAACGCGAGCTTGAATATGAATGAGTCGAATATCCACGCTCGCTATACATCGCGACTTACTAGATTGTTTGTTGATTTTATCTGGGGGAAGACTGGCCAAAATCAATGACAAGAACTCGACACCTAGAGAGAGATATGAGAGATGTTTATTGCGGCGTCTGGGGGCATGGGTACCTTTCCGCCGTAGATCTTCTTCGTCTGCGGTGAGGTACTCGCCTAAGCCTTTGACCACGTTGACAAGGTTTGTTTTATCCGCAGAAATCTCTAGGAAGTAGTCAAGCATCTGTTGACATCATAGCAGGCCGCCAAGTACCTGATACGATTTCCTTAATGTCCTCGTCCTTTTCGGTCGCAATCCACGTCCGTATGAGACGTTCGGTACTTTCCATGGCTAACAGCGGTGAACAGGAGCAAGGAAGAAAAGAGAGATCTGAGATGAGACTGCATTCACCAACAATCAGCTACTTTGAATTTCGCGATCTGGTGAAATTGGTCACATGTTTGTCTCCGACTCAGTCAAATCCCAACCGTGTTTGTTGTCCTCCACAACGCCCACATCATCTCCGGCGCCGCTTGTAACCTCGTTCATCTCACATGACATCGCTGGGGGCACGCTCCTCCAGATGTCTACTGAACGCCCGCCACCGTAGCCTTCTATGCCCTCCGACTCAACACTTTTCTACCTCACGTGCCCAGTTCAAGCACCGAACGAAGGAAATCCTACCAGCCCCGAAGGACAAATGGAACTATAACAAGAGTTCTCTGGGCGCCGAGCCTACACCGGATCAAGTCTCACTCAAGCAGGTCGATGCTAACATGCTGGAGCATGAGACTGCCCCGCCGAAAGGCGTCAAAATGCTTGTTCGCGACTTTATCGAGGACTCCCTATACAACCCCCATTATGGGTATTTCCCGAAGCAAGTCAACATCTTCGACACGCAGGGGATATCACTCGAGTTCCAGAAGCTGCGGGACTCGACAGAATTTCAGGAGGAAGTGGCAAAGAGATACGCCACATATGGCGCGGACAAACACGACGGACCTGGAAGGCAATTGTGGCATACTCCCACAGAATTATTTAAGGTGAGTATTTATAATTCAATTTTACCAGGAAATCGAGTTCAAGCCAGTCATAGCCTTATTACGGACAAACCCTCGCACAATGTTTGGTGTCCGAATACTTGCTCAAGTACTTCCCATATGAGGATTTCGTCATCTATGAAATTGGTGCAGGCAATGGTTCACTGGCTGAGAGCATCCTTGATTACCTGAAAGCGAGCTATCCCGACGTATACGAGCGGACGCGCTATAATATCATCGAAATTAGTGGTAACCTTGCCAAGCTCCAGAAGAAGAGACTCGCAAAGCACCACGGTTGTGTCAAGGTTACCCACCAGAGCATCTTCCACTGGAAGACACGAGAACCATCACCATGTTTCTTCATCGCTATGGAAGTCATTGTGAGTCTTATTTATTGTGATCACTACCTCTGTGTGCTGACATAGAGCAGGACAACTTTGCTCACGACGTGATTCGCTACGACCTTCGTACCATGAAGCCCTACCAAGGAGTCGTGACAATCGACGAGCAAGGCGATTTTGACATGATATTCTCACCCGTGACCGACCCTTTGGTAGCCTCGTTCCTCAGAATTCGCGATCGCCTAGGCCACAGTCCGCCCATCCGTACACTTCTCCGACGTTCAGACACCCTCCGCAAAATTTATACCTCCCTCCCTTTTGCTCCCAACCTCTCAGCCGAGGAATACATCCCCACTCGGCTACTCAGTCTTCTGAAATCTCTCCGAACCCACTTCCCACGACATCGTCTCCTATTATCCGACTTCTCCTCTCTTCCTGACACCATCCCCGGGGTCAATGCTCCTGTAGTCCAGACGCGGTTCCGCAATACCACAGTACCATGCTCAACGCTTATGGTCAGGCAAGGCTACTTTGATATATTCTTCCCAACGGATTTCGAGCGCCTACGTGATATGTATGAATACATACTATCTCAGCCTCATGCGAAGTTGATCGGGGGACCATCGCCCTTGACGACGAGTTCGAGTCCCCTGTCTCTGGGAGCTGGGTTTTTCGACTCGTACCAGCAGACATCGAACCGCCGTCACCCTGTGGATGGTGTGACTTCTGCGAGTGGGCTTCCGGTGGGAGAACGGAAGTCGAGTGTGTTCACGCATGCAGAGTTTATGGAAACGTACGCAGACTTGAGCAAGACTACACTACGGAATGGGGAGAACCCGCTGCTGGACTTTTATAAGAATGTCAAATTCTTATTTTAGACTCGGGTCGACTTCCTGAAGGTGCTGGTAGTGCAAGGAGTGTGGAATAGACTTGTAAAGGGGGCGTTGGTCGGCGATACAAAATATACTCGATCTACCTAAGATTTACGCAGAATGTATAAATAATAACGAGAAGCCTCCCCTGGAGCTTTTATTTCTAGTGTAGTGCCCGGCCTCGTTAAGTATCGTCGATGGGGCTATTCGAAGGTCAGATAGATGAGAGACCCTCCTTTTCGCAGTACCCTTCGCCGATCGTTAGGTGCCGTAACGACTACCTTGAGACCCCAAGTTACCGGAGGGTCTTATCCACTTTATTACAGTCGCGGACGACCTGTTCTGATGAATCCTGCAAAGCCATGTAACCCGCAACGATCGAACGGATGTATCCAGATAATCGCCAGCATCAGACATTAAGAGGACCTCCCGACATAGGGTACGCGAAATGGGAATCAAAGACAGTCTCATACACAATGGACAGATATAAAAGAGATGGATAGGCGGTATATTGTTCTCATTAAATTCGGCAGTCGCCACTACAACGCATTTATCTGTCCATTTACGGATGCCCGCTAAGCACGCAGAATGATCGCGAAGTTTTGTCCTGTGGAACATTGGTTCGTGTTTAGAGTGATAACTCCGCTCCAGCAAGGGGATAAGGAGGGCCTTGCTATATTCAAAGTTTGGAACGGGGTCTATTTTGAGATCCGCTGTGTCGCCATCACGAGATTGACAGCTCGGCAGGTCCGGCCTATGGCAATTTGGTAGTTTAGAAATCTAATCTGTGTTTCTAAATCCCATGGAAAGTCATCCACTATGTCGATCAACAGATGGATGAGCTGATCAGCATTTGGTGGTGTTGACTAGTCGCTAACTCAATCAACACTGTGCGGTCGGGCTATGTTCAATGACAGGCTGCTCACCTCTCCCTCCTACGCCGGTCCCTAATTCACCCCTGTCGTCTCTATGCTACCTCTCTGGGGGAGACCCCTAGCACACAGTCACCCCCAGTTATCTCCGGGACCTGGTACATCGCTGAGACCTATTCCTGTCGACGAGGGCCCAGCAGATTTTCCTGGTATCAACAAGCACGCTGCTGCTGGGATTGAAGGATCTGGTCCCAAAGCAGGATTTAGGGACAGGCAGTCTTTCTGTACAGAAACCAAACGCTTATTTAAGGGAATATTTAAGTCGAGGGACACATACCATCGACGTTCTGGTGTAGAGCAACCCCCACGGAATGCAGGTCAACCACTGCGACCATCCCCGACTGTGATAGAATCAAGTGGTGCTGCTGATTCCCTTCCAAAGACCAGGAATCCCAGGCAGAGCCTGCCTGCAGAACCTCGTGAGGATGCTACCGCACTTTTATGGGTGTTGATTCCACTCACCAAATACTCTAGCAGATGGCGTGCCCACCGCTGGGCCAAGAACACATTCTGGTTGGCAGGGAGAGTCCTCTGGAGGGCCACAGTCGATGGACAGGTATTCCAATACTGAGGCTCGTAGGGACGGGCATCCCACAGACATAGACGAACAATTGGACCCACCACAGACTGTAATGAAATTGGGCGATGGGGCGGGCTTTTTCCAGAATTCCAGCGGTGTGATAGTCAACAACTCAACCTTGACCGATAAGTCCCGCATCATTCATATCGAAAATACCCTTATTCAAGGAAAGACTGGTACGCGGGTCATGGTTTCTACATGAGATACAATCAAAGCTGACCCATTTACCCACGACAACAGCCCTTGACGTCCTATGCGAGGAAATGACCCCAGGCGCCGACCTCGACTCCGCTGCTCGATGGCCCCGACCTTCATGCTACCCAGGCACTCGCACCAGACTTACAACCGAAATCCAGACCTGGTTCTTCGACAATGGTCGCAAATGGAACCTTCTATGGCTGAATGGGCCCGCTGGTGTTGGCAAATCTGCTGTGGCACAGACCGTCGCCGAGTATGCTCTCGAGAATGGCATCCTTGGTGCCGTCTATTTCTTCTCAAGGCCCAACAAGCGATACAAATATGCCGAAGTCTTTATCACCCTCGCATATCAGCTTGCTGTTCGTTTCCCTGGTTATAAAACTCTCGTCGGGGAAAAACTCGGCGCAGAGCCTGACCTCCTGACGAAAACGCCTCATATCCAGTTCAGGAAATTGATCGTCGAGCCTCTCCTGTCGTTATCACACGAGCGTAAGCGTGTCATCATCTTAGACGGCTTGGATGAATGCGATGCTGAAGACAATCAACTGGAGGTCATTGAACTCATCAACGATCTCGTCCGTTCCAACATCTCCCTCCCCATCATCTGGATGATATGTAGCCGACCAGAGTCACACCTCAAGCGGATCTTCGCTCGACCTGACCACCCCATTCAATGTTGGCGGGAGTTTCTCCCAGTTGACTCAGAGGAATCGAGGAATGATACTGAGACTTTCATTCGTGGGCGGTTCAAGATGATCCACAAGCGATATGGAGAATGTCTCGAAGAAGACGCTGATGGCTCTTGGCCACCTGAAGCCTTTATCCAGCAGATTATTGTGAAGACATCGGGGCTGTTTGTCCTCGCTGATACCTTCCTTAGATACATTGAGGATCCCAAGACTCGCGACCCAGACCAACGCCTTAGCGAGATTCTTATACTCCTTAGGCATTCATATGCCACTGGTTCCCGAAACCCCATGCATGACCTCGACTCATTTTACTCACGCATCCTCTCCAATATCCCCGATGATCATTGGTCTATCGCCCGCCAGATCCTCGTAGCCTCAACATTTCGCACTCCTGGAGGCAGTCAATTGACTGCACAGTCACTATGCAACTTGCTGGGTATCAGCAGTGCTAAATTTTATGCTGCTATGAGTCGACTCCATTCCGTCATCCATGTCCCTGAGCCTTCTGATGCCTCCAAGAAACGTCCGCATTTCTTTCATGCAACCTTCCTTGATTACTTGACTGATCAGAATCGTGCCGGGCGTTTCTTCATCGGGCAGCTTGTGACTGACTGCGGCATTACCGTGGCTGCTGGACTCCAAGACTTCATGTTATCGGGGTTACGGTGCCTTGGGTCCACTATGGGACTTGCACGGCTTAACGAGCACAAAGAGGAGGTGGAGGGAAATGAAGGGGTTTCTAGTTCACTAATGGCGGCGCTCAGCTGGCCATCAAGGGACACTCTTGCCAACTGGACAGATGCTCGAGCGGCGATGGGTAACTTTCGCGAGTTCCTTCTTGGCCTTTTATCCATATTATTGGCACATTCTGAACATGACGATGAATTGTTTGGTGTGCTTCGTCACTTCAACTTCAATGCCCTCCCCTTTACAATGGTGCGATATGACAGACCAGGTTCCATTCTGAGCCATTTGAATAAACTGGTAATTTCTGAGTATCCTCCACTCTTGAATGCTCTCTCATGTCCATACGACAGCGACCGTCCTCTCTGGTTCGGACCCAGAGTATTTCGGATTGGGACCAAGCACTCCTTTCAAAGGTGGCGAAGCAATATCCTGGCTCGAAACCTTTGGTGAGTCTGAATTATTCGGTTACCCATGCCACTCATCTGATGATGCTGTGCTTCATAGGACTTTGATGATCCTCACGAGGGGTTCTTCTTGCTTGGAGATGGCACGAATTCAGTCGCCGTACTGTGGGGTGGTTATGATAAATTTGAATATGTTTCTCAGGGGACGCCACCTCAGGTGTGGCCTATTCTCCAGCACGCTTCCGTTTCATGGAGATGATGCCAAAGATGACTCAAATGACTACCCAGAATAATAATCCTAGAAATTTCTATTGCACGTAATACAGTATTAGTGACTTCTATTCTCAGCTCTCATTGAGTCATCCTCACTCGCGGCCCCTCAACCAAAACTTGAGGTATAGCGCTATCAAACCAGAGCTCGTCGTCACAAATGACGGTGTGAGTTGGGTTGTGCATGTAATCAGCCAGAAAGTTGCCTAGACGATGCAGGAATATCATGGTGCTAGTCGGTCAGACGTCTCTGGGTCTGTACAGACCCGATGCCACGGTTCCCGAGACGGGTGACGGGAAATTAGTGCTGGGCGCTCGAGATCACTTTCTCCCTCGAATCGAATTTCTTGGTGGGGACTTTTCATGGCCATTGGTGGAGTTGAGCTGCAGCGTCCAAGATGCAGATCCGGTGGACAAACTTCGAGGCTCAGAAGATCCTGTATCGTTCTTTACACGCAAGCCAGTTGCAGGACACCATTGACAGATGATCCAGGACGGCTCATTGTCGAATTCAACCAAGGTAGGCTGTATTTTCACTCAGGGGGCAGCAACCTCACCGCCAACTTGATTGTATCATGGCAGCCAATAGTACGTAGCAGCCGTGATATGGACAGGCTGGTCGAGGAAGAGTGATGATTATGGTAAAAAGATCAAAACCAAGAGGAATACCTCGGCCTAGACTGGTCCTCTCGCGGGAAAATCCTCATTGAGGGAACGGGTCGACCTTAGACCCCCTCCAGCTCCAGATGCCTAGAGAACGCCTATTACCGTAGCACTCTGTGCCCACCCTCAACTCTACACGATCCTACCTCGCGTTTCCGGTCCAAGCACGGATGAAAGGTATTCTACTAAACCAGAAGGACAAATAGGACTATAACAAGGGTTCTCTGGTCGCTGAGCCTACGTCGAATCGAGTCGCGCTCAAACAGGTCGATGCTTACATGCTGGAGCGCAAGACCGCCCGCCAAAAGGTGCTGAAATGTTTGATTCCTAATATAACCTCCATTGCGAATATATCCTAAAGCAAGTAGACATCCTCGACACTCAGGGGATGTCACTTTGAGTTCCAGAAGTTGTAGGGCCCGGCAGAATCCCAGGAAGGTGTAACGCACTCGGGTTCAAGGTGAGTCGACTCGTACCAGCATAGATCGAACCATCACCACCCTGTAAACGATGTGGTGGGCTTCCGGTGGGAGAACGGAAGTCGAGTGTGTTGGAACCGCAAATACAGTAGTTGCCGGTATCTTTTGTGTTCGCCTCTGTAGATCCCCGCCGACCCTGAATGCTGGGCGTCGTCCGTTAGTCCATTCTTGCTGCTCCAATTATCTTTCATGTACGAACTTCTTGCTATCTCCCCGATATATGTATCTCTCAAACACTCCTGTATCTGTCCCTTCAGTTCCCGTCAGCATTGGGTTACTGAGTAATAGACGTTAAGTCTCAGTCTCGGCAGTATGGTTGACGTTAAATCTACGATACATCAGTTATGCTATGAGAATGGTAAACAGAGAGACGTACCTCAGTCTCAACAGTATGGTTGACGACTGAGGTAGAAGAAACAAATAGGCAGAGAGAAATATTACCGGCTAATTGTCGATACAGGAAAAGGAATAAAGTTGTTGTAGTTTGAAAAGGGAAAGACGGGCGGCGTATGAGAGAGTGGATTATCATTCCACGTAAACCTAACGGGGGTACCAAGCCATATAGCTGATATCATACCGCTGTGGTATGGATGGGATATACTGAGCCTAGCCAAATACTGAGCATATTGTATCTTTACAGAATGTGTTTACACATGCAGAGTTTACGGAAACGTACGCAGACTTAAACCAAACTACACTACACAACGGAGAGAACTTGATGTTTGACTTTTACAAGAATGTCAAATTCTTATTTTGGCCCTATGTATGCGAGTCGACTTCTTGGGGGTGTTGGTAGTGCAGGGAGTGTGGAATAGGCTTGTAGAAGGGGTGTTGGTCGGTGATACAAAAACATACTCGATCTACCTAAGATTTACGCAGAATGTATAAATAATAATGAAAAGCCTCTCCTAGAGCTTTTATTTCTAGTGTGGTGTCTGGCCTCGTTAGGTATCGTCGACGAAAGTGAGGCTGTCCGAAGGTCAGATAGATAAAGGTCCCTCCTTTTCGCAGTACTCTTCGCCGATCGTCAGATGCCATAATGGCTACCTTGAGATCTCAACTTACCGGAGGGTCTCATCCACTTCTTCATTACAGTCGCGGATGACTTGTTCCGGCGGATCCTGCAAAGTCATGTAATTCATGATGATGAACGGATGTAGTTGGAACCTACCCAAACATCACCCTTTGCAGTCATCATGGCATCCATTGTACCTTCAGATAGTCGTCAGCATCGGACATCAAGAGGGTCTTTCGGCGTAGGGTTTTTTTTGACCTTTATCGATTGCGACATCAAACGAGCCGTCGTCAAACTTTAGGCTTCGAACGTCCATCTCATGCCCTGCGTAGGTTGGCCTCAGGTCAAGCATTCGATTTCCGGAAGTGATCACATACACTCCATCTCGGGCCGCGCTTGCCCGTGCCGTTGCCTCATCTTCTCAATCAACACGGCGGAATACTGTCCAAAGGAAAGGGGTCTGTTTTCATTCCATCCGCATGCCTGACACAATTGGGAGAAGGACGTACGTCTGTATTGACGATATTCTTATATCCGTCTTCCCACATCTAATATCCAGGATACCGTTATGTTTAGACTTTTGCCTTCCGATTCGTGTTGAGAGAACCTACGTCCTCAGAGAGCTTTGAGTTGCCACATCCCAGCATGAGAATTCTAGACGACTTATTCGGAACGAGTTCATGCAAGTATTCAGCTAGATCTGTATAGGATTTGAACCAGTCAAAATCGGCATCGTCTTCCCTGTGGTGTAGGATTAGGTCGCCGAAGACGGCAGTGGACTGGTAGCTGAACAGACCGCGAGTATCTCTGGTCCCTATGTAATTAGAATCAAATCCTCGGTATCGCAGAAGAGACTTAAACGTTTACCAATACTCCCTGCTGCCATACTCTTCGTTCTTTGCGGGTAGTATATCTTTAGGCATTTTGCAAGAGTGAGTTGGTCGCTGGAAGGTTTAAACGTCGAATCTAGGGAAGAGATAATCACGGTCAGTGCGGGCCGCGGGCCGACGGCAAAGTCTAATTCGTAAGTAAGTTGCATCTGTGTTCCACCATTCTACTTTCCACCTTCGAGCTTCAAGGCCAGGCCTTATCGCTGCGGCAATACTCGAAGCGATCAATGATGGTCATTGTTCCTTGCCCCACTTTCGCCTGTCGTAACAACAACTTCCGTCCTACGGGAAGCGGGCGGTGAGCGTTGAACCGACGCAGTAGTGGGATGACGACGTCAGCTGGAGAGTGTTGTCACCATCGTGTAGAAGGGCTCTGTTTATCTCGGTGGTGATGATTAGAGACAACATCTTGGTATCAGCTAGGACCATGCAACTTTCTGATATAAATAACCAGGCACTGGAAGCATGTCATGGGCACCCCCCTCTTATTGATCCTCAGTCTACCCTCTTCATTGATCCTCAATCTACCCTCCTCGTCTCTCCCTCGTACATCCGTAGCCATGCCACTCCTCTGGGGGAGACCCCCAACGCGCAGCCACGCCCCGGCTCCAGAACCCAGTACGCCCGTATCATATGTAGCAGGGGGATTCTGCTCAATGAGGGCCCGTTAGATTCCCTTGGTGTCAATAAGCCTGCGGCACCTCCGGTCGAAGGGCCCAATACCAAGAGCAGACGATATATCCGTGCAGAAACCGGACGCATATTGAAGGGACTGATGAAGTCGAAGGACACACATCCCAACACTGGCGCGGAGCGTCCCCTGCAGGGCGTGAATCAACCATTCCAACAACTTTCGACTACGACGGAGTCAAACAGCACTGCCGGCTCTCTCGCAAATGCCGAGACTGCCACATCTGCAGAACCTCGTAAGGATGCACTCGCATCAGACTTACAACCAAAATCCAGACCTGGTTCTTCGACGACGGTCGCAAATGGGACTTTCTATGGCTGAACGGGCCCGCTGGTGTTGGCAAATCTGCCGTGGCACAGACCGTTGCCGAGTATGCTCTCGAGCATGACGTCCTTGGTGCCGTCTACTTCTTCTCCAGGCCCAACCAGCGGAACAAATACATAGAAGTCTTCATCACCCTTGCATATCAGCTTGCCGTTCGTTTCCCTGGATATCAGACTCTCGTGGGCGCGAAGCTCGCTGCGGAGCCTGACCTCCCGACGGAGACACCACGCGTACAGTTCAGGAAGTTGATCGTCGAACCCCTCCTGTCATTATCACACGAGCGCAAGCGCGTCATCGTCCTAGACGGCTTGGATGAATACGATGATGAAGATAATCAACTGGAGATCATTGAACTCATCAACGATCTCGTCCGTTCCAACATCTCCCTCCCCATCATTTGGATGATATGTAGCCGGCCCGAGTCTCACCTCAAACGGGTCTTTGCTCGACCTGACTATGCGATCCAATGTTGGCGAGAGTTTCTACCGATCCACACAGGGGAATCACGGAGTGATACGGAGAAATTCATTCGTGGGCGGTTCAAGAAGATCCACGAGCGATATGGAGAATGTCTCGAGGAAGACGCTGATGGCTCCTGGCCACCTGAAGTCTCGATTCAGCAGGTTATTGAGAAGACATTAGGGCTGTTTGTGCTCGCCGACGCCCTCCTCAGATACATCGGGGATCCCGAGACTCGCGACCCGGATCAACGCCTTGGCGAAGTTCTTGCCTTCCTTGAGTATTTGCGCATCACTGGTTCACGAAACCCCATGCATGCCCTCGACTTATTCTATTCACGCATACTCTCCAGTATTCCTGATGATCATTGGTCTATTGCCCGTCAAATCCTCATAGCCTCCACTTTCCGCATTATTGGAAGAAACCCAATGGCTGCGCAGCCACTGTGCAACTTGCTGGGTATCACTCGTGCCAGATTCTATTCTGCCATGTGTCGACTCCATTCCGTCATCCGTGTCCCTAACCCTTCGTATGCCACCAATACACCCATAAACTTCTTTCATGCAACATTCCTTGATGACCTGACTGATCCAGATCGTGCTGGGCGTTTTTCCATTGGACGGCGTGCAGCCAATGCAGGTACTACCATAGCCAGGGCCGGGCTCCGAGATTTTGTGCTACCAGGGTTACGATGCCTTGGGTCCACCATGGGACTCGCCCTTGTCAGGCAGCATCAGGAGACGATACGGAACAATGAGGAGGTCTGTAGATCACTGAAGGCGGCGCTCAGCTGGCCATCCGAGGATGCTCGTGCCAACTGGGCACATGCAGAAGCAGCAGTATATAACTTTCGTTTCTATCTCCCCGACATTCTATGCCTGTTAGTGTCATATTCTGTACTCGATGACGGCTTATTGGACGCATCTCGTCGCTTTGACTTCAATGTCATGGCCTTCACTGACGGCCTCAACACGATACGTCCATCTCTGCCTGGTTTGAACAGACGGGTGATTTCCATTCTCCACTCTTAAGTTACTCTCTCACGTCTGTACAGCAGAAACCCCATTCTATAGTTCGATGCCCGAGTATGTCAGAATGGGACCAAGCGCTTATTTCAGCGGTAGAGGAACAACATCCTGGATCGAAACCTCTCGAGGTGAATCTTCATTTTTTGGTTGGCTACATCATCTATTTAATAATGCTGTGTAATGTTGTGGATTAGGACTTTGACAATCCTCTGCATGAGAACATCTTTTTCTTGCTTGGAGATGGCACCAACACCACCTCTGCATTTGCATACTAACTGGTTATTATGTAAAATATATTTAAAACATATGGAAAAGATAATTTACATACTTCCCAGTTAGTATGTAAAACATATGTAAAT